>JBBYHL010446765.1:0-16679 GCA_038381835.1 Adansonia madagascariensis
CTTTTTGGGAATGGATCCAGCCTTTTTTGAGATTGTTGGAGAGCATTTTTGAAAAATGGCTGAAGGTTTTTTTTTTTGAGATAGCGAAAAGTCCCCTCTAAATTCACTGCTCAGCTAATGCCATTAACAGATAAAGCAATGGCATTTTTTATCTTTCTATCCTGTACTAGGGGACTTCTCCAACTACTATGCTCAGATGATTTTTTTCCTATTGGCTCTACCATGTTGAACAGGGAGGCAGAAAAGTTATAACAGCCTGCAACTGGATATATGCCTGCCATACCTTTTTAGAACCATATATTTTATGAAAGTGACCTTTGTCATTAGCTATTTGGGCTTTCCAAATTGGTTTAAATCTGATCATAAGCCCATATTCAAAGTTTGCAATGTTTCAATTAGATTTTCAAAGGCTAAAAAATGGTCTGAACTGGGCAAAAATACCTTGGTATATCGATACACAAGGTATTTTTTACCCATGAGTATTGATACAATAAGTTGTGTATCGACAATAAGAGCAAAAAATATTTCTAGTCTCGAGACTCAGAGGCCTGTATCGATACTCCATGGATTTATATCAATACTTATGCTTATGTATCATTATATTTTGCCAAAAATCACAAATTTAGCTATTGCCAAGGTCTGTATCAATACAAATAAGTTGGGTATTAATACTACACCTCAAGTATCGATACCAAACCCTCTTGTATCGTCACTACATGTGAAAATCAAGTTTTTGGTGACGTAAAGGCCCTGTATCAATACTTATGCACTAATACAGCTTGTGTGTACCTGTGGCTTCCCGAGTTACCTCAACTTGGTCATAAACAATGGGAAATTGATCCGTGTATTCATCTGAATAACCCTAGTGACAACTTTTAATGTCTTATTTTGATATTTTCCTTTAATACAGCCTATAGGCATTTTAAACTTTCCCAAAAAAATTTTTGTCCGGCATCCTATCACCTAACAATGCTTAGTGACATGGCACCTGACAGTTGTCCCCTAATTTTATTTTGATTTTTGATTTTATCATTGTTTAATTGAGTCCTAGGGTGCCAAAAATGAGCCAGACAAAATGAGGCTTCTACAGCTGCCTCTCTTTCACCGTTGCTGAATATTAAGAACATGATAAAGACAAATAGACACCATTTTGTTCGAGTAAGATAATGGTTTTGTGTGCCTACAAAAAAGTAAAGTGTTATTTAGTATCACATCGAGATGGGTTAAATATACTTGCAAAGAAAGAGATTTTAATGAGTTTGGTAGTGTTTGACCTCTCTACTAGGTTATTTTTTGAGTTTAACCCCAAATAAGTGCCATCAACTTGTGTGGGCTTTGAGGTAGGTAAAAAAAGACATCCAACTCTTTGTGGACTAAGATAGATAGGTGCCACCAGCTTGTGTGGGCTTTAAGGTAGGTAAAGAAAGGCATTCAACTCTTATTAACTAAGATAGACAGGTGCCATTAGCTTGTATGGGCTTTAAGGTAGGTAAAGAAAGATGTAGAGCTCTTTGTGGACTAAAGTAGATAGGTGCCACCAACTTGTGTGGGCTTTAAGGTAGGTAATAAAAGATGTCTAACTCTTAAGGTAAATAGGTGCCACTAGCTTGTGTGTGCTTTAAGGTAGGTAAAGAAAGACATTCAGCTCTTTGTGGACTAAGGTAGATAGGTGCCACCAACTTGTGTAGGCTTTAAGGTAGGTATGAAAAGATGTCTAGCTCTTAAGGGACAGGTGCCATCAGCTTGCATGGGCTTTAAGGCAGGTAAGAAAGGTGTCCTGCTCTTTGAGGACTAAGGTAGGTAGGTGCCACCAGCTTGTGTGGGCTTTCTCTCGATAAACATCTTGCTCTTTGAGGACTGAGGTAGGTAGATGCCACCAGCTTTTGTGGGCTTTGATAAGCATCCTACTCTTTGAGGACTAAGGTAGGTAGGTGACACTACCTTGTACGGGCTTTGATCAGTGTCTTGCTCTTTGATAACTAAGGTAGGTAGGTCCCACCTGCTTGTGTGGGTTTTATGGTAAGTCAGTAAAGACGTCTTACTCTTTGAGGACTAAAAGGAAATGAGTTTGGATACACCTCTTGGGTGATTTTTCAATGAGCGTATAGGGTCAGAGGTATTTACTTGAAGCCTTTCAAGGTTTTTTGAAATCAAAAAAATTATACCTTAGGTTCCCTATAAATTTGACTTCTGTACAAGAGCTGATACCTGTAGGATGTTAAATGTTGCATAATGCATGGGGATGCAAGTACCTATCTAAATAATGCAAGGGTAATGAGTTTAAAAACCTAATCCAATGGTTGGTTTTAGCCTTCTTTAGCTTTGATAAGGTAGCTTTTTGCCTAGGGTTTGACAATTTTACTTTAGATTTTTTAAAAGCTTTGAATATTAAGGTTGTCCTTTCTTCAAAGGTGTGGGAGGTTCATGATTATTTACTGGGATAAGGTTTTGAGCATATTCTTAAGATGTAATGTCCTAGGGCAAGATCGGTTGCGGCCCTAAGAGTTCATCCTTAGTCTTTAGACATGAAACAAAGCTTCCACAAAGTTTATTTTTCTAAGTAATGTTAGGAACTCCTGTTATCAGTTTCGTTTGTTTATCAAACATTATTAATTAAATGATAAACATGATGCAACATAGAATACATAGGGTTATGAAAAGATTTTGTGAGAAATCAAGTAATTGTATTTTCATTCAAAGAAAAAGGGTATAAGTTATGACAAACTTATGAGATTGTGAACAATTTTGAAATACAAAATAGATAAAAGAAGTCTTCTTGGTTGATTGGCTCTGATGCCGATGACATGAATTCTTCACTGAGTGCTTTTAGAGATTTCTCTCCAACAATCAATCCTTTTGGTGTTGGCCGACTCAAAAAAGATTCCTTAGATTTCCCCATGGTGGGATGGGGGCCTCAAAGTTAGGTAGTTTCCATTTTTCGAGTGCAGGTGTGGATAAGGTTTGGTGGGGTTGGTCAGTATAGAACAAATGGGTTAGGCTATGATTTGGTGTCTTAATCAGAGTTATGCATATGGGGTAAAAGGGTCTGGCCGCTCAAGCTGCCCTTTCAGGTTTTCAACTTAAGCTGGTTTTCTTTTCTTTCTTCTTTCTTTTTCTTTTTCTTTTCTTTTTGTTTTATCTTTTTGTTTGATTTTCTTTTGTTTTATTTTTGTTGTTGAAGAATAGTAGGTGAAGGACTAATAGAATGCCTTTATGGGTTTTCATCCTAAAGTCCTTTTAGGCATAGTATTTCTTAATAGAATCAAAGTTCATAAGGTTGGGTAGGTCGCTGCCATCCATCTCGGTTAAGATTAGGGCTCCTCGAAAGAATACACTTTTCACCACATATGGCCTTTCCTAATTTGAGGTCTATTTTTCACGAGCATCTCTATGGATCGGGAGAATTTGTTTGAGTAACAAGTCACCTTCTTGGAACTGGCGAGGATAAACTTTTTTGTTATAGCCTTCGTCATCAGCTTTTTATACAACTCTAGTGACAAATGGCTTTAATTTGTTTCTTTTCAGTGAGATTGAGTTGCTCATATAGGTTCTTAACGCATTCAGCTTTTTCAAGTTGGGATTCCATTAAGACTCTAAGTGAAGCGATTTCAACCTCGATTGGTAAGATAGCCTCCACACCATAAACCAAAGAGAATGGGGTAGCGCCAGTGGAAGTTCATACTGTTGTTTGATAGGCATGTAATGCAAAAGGCAACTTTTCATGCCAAACTTTATATGTCTCAGCCATCTTTTCAACTATCTTCTTAATGTTCTTGTTGGCTGCTTTAACTACCTTATTTATTTTAGAATGATATTGGACAGAGTTTTGATGCTAAATCTTAAACTGAGAGCAGACTGCTTACATCATCTTGTTTTTCAGATTATGCACATTATCTATGATGATCTGTTTGGGAAGATATATCTAGAAATAATGTCCCATTTTACAAATTTGCATATGATAGATCTAGTGACATCAGCATAAGAAGCTGCCTTTACCCATTTAGTGAAATAATTCATTGTGACCAAAATGAAGCGATGCCCATTAGAAGCCTTAGGGGTAATTGGTCTAATCAAGTCTATGCCCCTATCAAAAAAGGCCATGGAGCTATCATAACATGTAGAGGTGTTGGTTGGACATGGATTTTGTCAACATAGATTTGACATTTGTAACACTTTTAAGCATAATTAATGCAATCCTTTTTTAGAGTCAACCAATAGTAGACTGATTGCATGACTCATCTTGCCATTTGATGACCATTAGCATGCATACCACAAATTCCTTCATGAACTTCTTTAAGTATTCTTTTAGTTTCAGAGGCATCTACATATTAAAGTAATACCTGATCCCAACCTTTCTTGTACAAAATCCTACCATCCAAAATGAAGTTCAAAGCTAATTGTCTGATGGTTCTCTTATCAGTTTCAGTGGCATCTTTTAGGTACCGTTGATCCCTGATATACTAAAGGATGTCATGATACCATGGCAAACTGCCCTTCTCTTCTTCAACATTCTGACAATGTGCCAGGTTGTATGGATGCTCATTTGAATAAAAGCGACATCCGATTCTCTATTGACTTTGAACATGGGTGATAAAGTGGCTAAGACGTCAGTAATTTGGTTTTCTTCTTGAGGTAGATGTTGAAAGATGATATCATTAAACTCTTTCTTGAGCTTTGATATTAGATTCCTGTAGTGGATCAGTTTAGCATCACGTGTTTGCTATTCTCCCTTCAGTTGGTAAATGATGAGGGTTGAATCTCCAAACACTTGTAGTATTCGAATACCTCTTTCAATGGCTGCTTGGAGTCCCATGATGTAGGCCTCATATTTAGCTATGTTGTTGGTGTAGTCAAAGTTCAATTTAGCTGTGAAAAGGTAATGTCTCCCTTAAGCAAGAGGAGAATTGTCCCAATGCCATGCCTTAGTGTGTTTAAAGCTCCATCGAAGTACATTTTCCATGATGATCCACACTTGGTAATGTTATCTGCCTTAGATATGTGCATTAAGTCATCGTTAGGAAACTCGAAATATAAAGGCTGATAGTCATCTATGGCTCGACTTGCCAAAATGTTTGCTATTGCACCACCTTTGATGGCTTTTTGGTTCACATACACGATATCATACTCAGAAAGCATAATTTTCCATCTAGCTAACCTCTTAGACAAGGTGAGAGCTTCACACAAATACTTGATGGGATCAAGCTTAAGGATTAGACATGTAGTGTGGTACAACAAGTATTGTCTTAACCTCTAGGCTATCTAAGCTAAAGCACAACATAGCTTCTCTACGAATAATTATTTTCATATTCTATAAACTTCTTGCTCAGGTAATAGATAGCCTATTCCTTTTTTCCTGATTCATCTTGTTGTCCTAATACATAACCCATCGACTTGTCTAGAATTGATAGATACAAGATTAGCGGCTAGTCGAGCACCGATTGCACCAGTATTAGAGGGTTCGAAAGGTAATTTTTCACCTTATCAAAAGCTTTTTGTCATTTTTTATTCCATTCTCCAGGATTTTATTTTTGAA
The DNA here is from genome assembly GCA_038381835.1 of Adansonia madagascariensis. Taxonomy (NCBI): domain Eukaryota; kingdom Viridiplantae; phylum Streptophyta; class Magnoliopsida; order Malvales; family Malvaceae; genus Adansonia; species Adansonia madagascariensis. Next base: position 5,534 of record JBBYHL010446765.1, read on the forward strand.
GCAGCTGAAAAATCGCGTCATATTTGTCGATCAACTGAGATATGAATAAGGCTATGTAGTTCAGTCTTTCCAAGAAATTTCTCACTTTCTTTTGAGTTTGAGGTGGTGGCAGATTCTGTGTGGCCTTGACCTTGTTAGGATCAACCTCTATTCTTTTTTGCTCACAATGAAACCCAATAGTTTATCGGATGTGGCACCTAGTGTGCATTTGGTAGGATTTAGCTTAAGCTGGTATTTGCGAAGCCTTTTAAACAGTTTTTGCAAACTGGCCACAGGCTCACTCTCTTTTGGTCACTTGGCGATCATCTCATCCACATAGACCTCGATTTCCTTATGCATGAGATCATGTAACAATGTTAGCATCACCCTTTGGTAAGTTACCCTAGCATTCTTGAGCCCAAAAGGGCATTACTTTATAGAAGAAAATGCCTCATATGGTTACAAGGATGGTCTTTTCCATGTCTTCAGCTGCCATTTTGATTTGGTTATAGCTCGAAAACCTATCCATGAAGAAAAATAGTGCATTTTTGGTAGTGTTGTCTGCTAGGGTGTTAATGTAAGGTAAAAGGAAATTATCTTTTAGGTTGGCTCCATTTAAATCCTTATAATCTACACACATCCGCAGTTTACCATCTATTTACAAACTGGGACTATATTGGCTACCCATTCAGGATATTTGGCTACCTCGAGAAATCCTGCTTCAAATTGCTTCTTTATTTCTTCTTTAATCTTTAAAAGCATTTCAGGTGTCATTCTTCTGAGCTTTTGTTGTATGGGCTTACACTTAGGTTTAAGGGGAAGTTTCTAGACCATAATGTTGGTATCTAATCCAAGCATGTCTTGGTAGAACCAGGCAAACACATCCTGATATTCTTGGAGAAGACTTATTAGTTTTGGTCGAGTTGATGGTTTTTTGAAAGTTTTGACTTTAACTTTTTTTTTATCTTCTTCGGTCCAAGGTTTATGGTTTCGATGGTTTTTTTCATGAGGTAATATTTGTTTTTCTTCCTATTCACTAGTCTCAATAGGTTTAGAGTTATGAGGTTTTCTCCAGGATCCTCTTTAGATTCGACCTCACTGGTACAAATTGGTTGCTCAAAATTGATTTATTAAGTTTCAGTATGAATATTAATGTCACCTTCATTAGGGTACCTGAAAATATGAAAAAGAACAATACAGGTGGAAAATATGTAAAGAAAGGTTTGAGGTTGAAAAGAACTATGAACATAAAGAACAAAATACATAATGCTTAGCATTTTCATTGATAACACTTAATAAAAGATGCCTATACAAAGGATCCTACAATGCTTTTAGGTGAGAACATGTAAGTTTAGTTCATAGCATTACTTTGAAACAAATTTGAATAGTACATGAATCTCAGTCTAAATCTAATCACTCAGAGCAAATCCTAGGGGGCACAAACCAATCTCGGGACTTATGGTTGACATTCTAGCCTATTAATCGCATTGATGGAGAAATCCTTAAATGCTTTGTTCAATATAAGAACAACATTAGCAAAACCAGTATTTCATGTCCCCTTAAGGGGAAACTATTCTGAAGTGGTGGGAATATCATTGGCTCATCCTCCATGTCTCGTCCTGACAAATGAGCCATCACCTTCTTTCTAATCTTGTTTTCTTTTTTGCAACACATTGGGCTTTAATCCTAGCCCTTTTTGGTTAATCTAGTTGGTAACCTTTAACGCTTCAGTAATCCTTTGGAGGTGTTTTCTGAATCTTTTCTAGCTTGGGCACCTTTACCGGCAATCAACTTCAAACCTATATGAGTACTCTTTGATAGGCGAGGCTGAACTATTGGCAACCCTTCCTTCATATAAGTAGCACTGACAAACTTAAAGGATTGGAAAGAGGATTTTGGGATATCCTCATCAGGTTTGAGATAGAGGGCATCAGTTGAGGTAGCAGCAATGGTATCTTCTTCTCCTTCGATACTGACAATTTTATTCTTGATGATGAATTTCAACTTTTGGTGTAAAGATGATGGTATTACCCCAGCATAGTGAATCCAAGGCCTTTCTAACAGATAGATATACGATGAGCAATGTCCATCACATGGAAGTCAACTTCGTAGATATGTGCACCGATTTGGAGTGGAATGGTATGTTCCCTACAATGTTCTGCAAGTTTCATCGAATGCTCCCACAATTGCATGATATTCTGGATATGAGATGTGTTAATGGGGAGCTTGTTCAAGAATGACATGGGCATTACGTTTACAGCTGATTGATATCAATGAGCACCTTAGGCAATATGGTGCCTTTACAATATGTGGTGATATGAAAGGCTTTGTAGTTTCCTCTTTCTTCATGTGAGATTTTATCATCGCTGAAAAATATGTAATTACGACAGTGATGTTGCTCAATAAGCAATCCAACTGACCTATAAAAATGTCGAGAGGGACATAACCTCATTAAAATTTGAGAAAGGCATTCATGTAAGCTTCATAATTCAACAGTAGTGACAACACGGATAACTTGGCGAGTTGCTTTTCCAACTAATCGATAATGCTATATTTGTTGTGTTTGATGAACTTAAGGAATTTTGTAGCTTTTTTTCTCATTCGCTGGCTCCTTGTAAACTACCAAATCTTAGTTTTTGATTGTAGATTTTGGTGCTTGAGAAACGAGACTAGTATTTTCTCACTAACTTTCACTTCTTGATGCTGTTGGGGCATAACATCGCCACTTTGGGTTAGATGACTTGCCCTTAAAAGGTCAACGCTTGCTTCTTACTGACTAGATTCTCTGATGATTAAGGTTTTGCTTTCATAGTTCTAAGGAACTGCCTTATCTTCTTTATAAGGGAAAAGAGATGGAAGTTGAATGATTATCCTTTGAACCATAGCATGATACTCTTTACATGTTTAAAGAGTATGGCCGTAAATAGTATGGAAATCATAGAAGTCATCAATTCTTTCCTCTGTCTTCTTGGCTACATTAAGTAGCTTAGCTTGCATTAGGATAAACCAAACCTAATTCATTGGTGTTCTAGTTTTCTTCAATGACCATTCTCTTTAGGTCTAACTCAGCACGAGTTTGAGATGAACTAGCATCAGTACCAAATTTTGGTTGTCGATTAGCATTCATTTTTCCTTTCTTTTTATGTTTGTAGATATTTTTTCTACCGTTCATTTTTCATGGCCTCATTGATCATCCTACAGAGTACAACTATATCTACGAAGCTCTTTGAAAAGCTTTTCATTACCTTTTGGTAATAAGGGGCTTGCAATGTGCCAATGAATCTAACAATCATCTCATTTTTTGTTAATAAGGGATGAATCTGGGTGGCCTCCTCCATCCATCTTGAAGCATACTGTCTAAAACTTTCATTAGCTCTCTTTTTCATGCCCATAAGAGATAGATAACTTGAGATTCGGTCATCAATAGGCCTCTCATCATCTGTGGCATTAATAGATGGATCGACTGTTCATCCCACTCCTTATAGAACTTAATCTCATATTGGTCCATCATTTCTTAGACCATTTCCAAGAATGATAGGCAACGTTGGAAATTGTGCCTTTGACTGCAGTGGTAGCAAGATGTTTCAGTGGCATTTCTTATTTAATTTTTATCATCTGTTACTATTTTAGCTTTCAAGAAAAGCTTGTCAAACCTTGCTCATTGGGGTTTTGACTTTTCCAATGCTTTTTTTGACCCAAGGACATTTCCCATCATTTATTGCATTCATCTCAGTTTGGCATGATTAAGGAGTAGATTAGCTCTAATATTTGGTCCAGGTCCTTGTTCGACCTTGAGCACTCTTTTTTTAGTAGAACTTGCACATTTTTTTTATATGAAGTGCAGTTCTAAATGGAATGGCCTTGCGCTCCAGCATGGTATTCACAACAAGCATTCTTATCATACCATCTAGGGTATGGTGGTGATCTTGGGTTTGAGAAAACGGGGGCCATTAGTTTACTTGCCAATAAGCGAGAGTAAATCTCTTTATAGGAGTAAGGGAGTAGATCCAAGTGCTCTCTTTCCTGGGGTGCTTGTTGATTGTTTAGAGCTCTCGCGTTATTCATGTTACGAAGTTGTGCACTTTGGGTCACATTTTGAGTAGGATATGGCGTAAAGCTCATTGCTAAAGCAAACTTGGTGGTATGAACTAATTGTGGTGTAAGGGAATGAAGATTAAGACCTGTATTCAACATGCTCATGAGGTACATAGGCTGTGTTGGATGCAGACTTCGATTAAACCTGGCATGATTTTTGCCAACAACATTTAGCTCCTTCTCTTTACCCTTATTTACTATCTTTTTAACTAATCCAAATGATTCCCTAATGGATATCCTAGCGCTTTTAACAGTGTTCTCAATCATTTCACCTGATATAACCATATCGATAAAATTTTTTGTGGCACTTTTTACTAGCCTTTCGTAGTAAGGAGCTCGTAAAGTGCCAACAAACATAATCATCATTTCTTTCTCAGTTAGAAGGGAATGAGCTTGAGCTGCCTTCTCTCTCCATCTCTAAGCATATTGCCTAAAACTCTTAAAAGATTTCTTCTCCATGTTCATGAGGGAGAGGCGATTTGGAGCCCAATTAGACACATGCTTATATTATTCAAGGAATGTGCATGCCAAATCTGCCCATGTTTGAATTCTTAATGATCAAGCCCTATATACCATCGAATAGCTACCCTATTTAAACTATCCTAAAAGCATTGGATTAGTAGTTTCTCATTCTCTTCATACCCCGCCATTTTATGACAATAGATGCGAAGATGGACAATGGGGTCAGTAGAGCTATTGTATTTTTCAAAATCAGGCATTTTACACTTGGGCAGGATAACGAGACTCAAAACTAGCCCTAATAATTTTGCATCTACGATTCCAAATTTGTTACTTCCTTTAATAGCACGAAAGCACTTCTCTAGTGACTACTACTTTTCTAAGTCTCTATCATTTTCTGAGGCCTCTTTGCTTTCTCTTGCTCCATTTGCTTATCAAGGTCTGAGACTATAGGCCTTACTAATGAAGAGCTTGTGCCTTGAAATCCTTGAATTAAATAGGATGCTGTTGCATGATTTATGTAAATGAATGGTTGTGTTGGTGGGATGTTTGTTGTTGGATGATGTTGTCCACGTAATGCCCCTTCTTAAGCATTGGTGGCTTCAATACCACCATTTAAATTGCTTTCAAGATTGCCTGGTTCTTTTCCTGCCTCGATTGTGCTTGTCTACCCTTTTTCCTTCAATGTATCGAACAACAGCCTAGTTAGTTCGACAATCTGAGCTTAGAGTTCCTTATTCTTACGGAGCGATTGCTCTTGAGACTCTTTACACATGAGTTTAAGTCTTTCAATGCGGCCTAGTGATCGTTTTCCATTACTTTTTGATGATTGCAAGTGTTATACCAATGATAAATTTTAAATTTCATGTTTTAGAGCACATTCACTTTAAATTATTACCGGATTAGGCCTTTATCATATGTTCATGCATATGTTTGATGTAAATGAGAGCGAATATGCAATCATAAAGAAAAATGAATGAATAAAACAATGAAAGAATTAGGTTAGTCATGTAAATGCAATAAAGACAATTAGATTAAGGGGCAGTTTTACCAATAGCGTCTTTCATTAAAGTAAATAAAATGTCTCAATTACAAATAATCATATTCAAAAGTGCCTAACACAGTTACATTGCCTAATTACATGGTCTAAGAAATACAACAAGTCTTGCTTATAGGCTTCAATGGGCAAGATATCACGTTTCAGGGATCAAGCTACATCCATCATGTTCTCAGCCTCTAACTGAGCTACTTGAATATGCTCTGTGAGATGGCAAGGATGGTCCTGATAGTTTTGGCATGCATGATCACTTGAAGCCATTCTTGCTCCCGTTGTTCAGAGGCTCTCACCAGTGCATTGACTTGGTCTTGGCGTGCTTGAAGAGAATGCTCTAAATCTTGAATTCTAAGTCTCAGAGCTCTACTTTCAGCTTGGTTTGCTCTCAAATCTCGAACTTGAGCTTTTAATCGTTCATTCTTTCTTTGGTAAGTTGATGCAAGAGCATGGGTTCTAGCAAGCTTTTCCCTATTGACCCTAGCTGCTTCTCTCTATTGGTGTAGTTCCTTCTCGAGAGTTATAATTTCTATCTCTACTCAATCGATGACTTTCTAAGTCTTCGGGACTTGCTTGCTTTGTTGAGGGCCACATAGTTTTTCTTCAAACTCTTAAGATCTTTTTTAAGGAAAATTTTCTCCTTGACAGCCTATTCACCTTACCATCCTAGAGGTAGAGGTCTATTTTCAATTAACTATTTTTCTCTTTTAATCGAGTAATCTTCTTGGCAAGGGTCACCTTTTCTTGTTTGTATTCTCACTTAAGTAATTCAATTTCAAAAGGAAATTCGTCAACTAGTATTTGTGATATCCCAATGCCAGATAGGGGCACCACGTCATTAATGTGACGAACACTTCATTCATCATATCTTGGGGTCATACTACTATTTAATATCTCTCCATGCAGCAGGTTTGTTTCCATCCATGAAAGGTTAGCTAGACTTTTGACTTGTAAGCAGGCTCACCATAGTCAAAATCCCATAACTCTAGGTCTTGGATAAAGAGGATGAATTAACAGCACTAGAATTGTTTAAGGACTAAAAAAGGTGCGTAGCTAGTGCTTCCCCATAATCCAATGAACGTCACATAACTATAATCCATTCACTGATACATAACCGTTTGTGGGGAAAACCAAAAGGCATTCCATTTTACCTCTTCCCCTTTGAGGTTTCAAAAGTTTTGAACCCTTGCTTTTTAGATTTGTTTTGAGGCCATTCCTTCTTAAGTACCTTGGAGATAGGACTAAAGTTGGGTAAGAAATAGTACAACATCCTACTTTTTTCGAGACCAAAATGACTGACGAGCTAAATGTGAAAGAGCGGTGCACATCTGATGAAGTGGCTTATACCTATTTTTTTACAAAAATTAAGAGCTTAAATAGTTTTGACAATGATGGCTGGTTAATATTGCAACACAAACGAAAAAAGACATTTGCTACCACAGCTTTAACATAGCCTAATGTCTTTAGGTATATAACCAAACCATATATTGCCAAAGCACAGATGTCTTGGATTTTTCGAATGTCAGTTGTACTTACCATGCCTTCTTCAAACTGGACCACAAGATGCATTCATTGTTCCCCTTTATCTTGATGTGACTCCTAATCCAAGTCTCTGTTACTTGAAGGATTTGAGCTAATCTTTTCTTGAAAGTTGGAGGGTACAAAGCCTTGTAGTATATTCTATCAACCTTTGCCCTCTCAATGTTGAGTAATGCAATGTATTCATCAACCGTGGGGAACAAATCTTCATGATTGAAAGTGAAACACTGATATGCTAGATTCTAAAATTGAGATGCTGCTTAAAACAAGCCGAACTTGAAGTAAAAAAGCAATATCTTCGTATCTTTTAGTGAATAATTCCCTTTAGGTATTGTCCCAGTTAGTCCATATAATCTTCAGATCTTGCCAATCATTTTGATTGTACCCTATCTTGATCCTTTCATGCATTATTGAGACATACCTCAATTTAAGGATGTCTCATCTTTAAGGTGTTAATGTTCTGACCATGATCGAACTTCCTTAAAAGGCTTTAGCTCTAAAGTGGATTGTTGTTCCATGATAGACACCCCTTGATGAACATTGAACTGTTGACCAATTATCTTATAGTGATGGTGATTATGATGAAATGATGCATGGTAAATAAAAAAAGCAAAAAGGAAATAAGTTAGTAACCAATACAAAATAATAGGTAAAAGATAAATAGATGAAGCAATAGCAACAAAAGTGTATCACAAGCAGACACGATGATCATGAATGTTGAGGTATTGAACAGGCAGCACACCGGCATGTCCGCATTAAAAAGCCTTTTCATGAAGTAACATGATACTTTGCAAGGACTAAGACTGACTGTTTTAATGGTGCCATTCATTCATCACCATCTTTGTTAAGTACATGCTAAGCCATCATTCGGGTAGCATGACAACTTATCTTGATCAAATATAACTATTTCAAGATCACATTGTAGCTAATGGCATTCGCTTGTCTTTACCCACTTATTAAAGAGGATTTGTCATCAAACGTAATGGCATATCCTAAAGGAATGATCATGATAATAAAAATGACAAACACAAGTGACAATATTCACCCATCATCGCCCATATAACCGTGGTATATAGGAGTAAAGATAAGAAATGCTTTTTCAAGTGGTCCTACTCTCTGGGTTATTCTAGCAGCAATCTGATATGGTTTTACAAGTTTAGGCCATAGGGTTCACTATATGGGCTTGAGTTGATGCCTAATCCGATATCTGAATAGCTCTTTTGTCCAGTAAGAACAGTCAAGGCACCTCGATCCTGGGCCCATTGCAGTTTGGCAGAACGGGTTCGATTCGATGGATGTATTTTGCTATGCAAGTGTCGAGGGTGCTTACAAGAGACATAGGTAATTTATACCTAGGAAGGTCTTGTCATGCCTACGCAGAGGGTTACTCATGAAGGCAGATGCATCGTTGCCTCCTAATAATTAGGATACTAACCACACCATGGTGTCTGGTGCGAATGCAAATGCAAGTGCTCTATGTGTCTCGGGGAAACAATCAAACCTTTTTATTTTACTCCTATATTACCATATTTATTTAAATCGACATTTATTTGAGAACAAATAATCCTTAATAATCATAGGACAAAAACATAAACAATAGAGATTAATAGACAAAAATAAAAGAGAATTACATCTAAATAATTATGGAGACTGAAAAACCAAGAACTAAGTGAGCAATAGCTAGTTATAGGCCTAACTCTCTAGGTCCTCAATAGAGTCGCCAAGCTACTGCCAGATGCCTACCTTTAAAACTTTGGACAATTTGAAGGGCATGGCATGGTTGACTTAAAATAAATTATGGTTGGTTGTGGTTGAGCCTTTGAGTTATCCCATGATTGAGATTTGGATTAGGCATAATAATGTGAAGGAGAGGGAGACCATCGGGTAAATCACTCGTCCAATCGAGTCTCGGATGGCCACCATGAAGTGGCCATAAACTTGGAGTCACCATCGGTCATTTTAGGCTAGGTAGGATTGTATGCCTATTGAAAATAATATTTTGAGTTACAAAACTCAAAACATAGATTTCAAGGTCAACAAAGTTCATAGATTCGTTGGTTGGGTTCGGGAGTTGGTTATGCGCGGGTTAAGATTAGCACCCCACGATGCTCGAAATCGACACCTGCTAACTATGTCTCACTTTGGTCTTGGTTAAATCAATTCCATTTAGTCTTTATTTAGATATAATTCCTTTTAATGCATGAAGTTTTGTAAATTTAGATTCGGATTTTTTTCCATTTTTTAAGAAAATTAGCTCACCTATGCACCTCAGAGATGTAAGGAGCATAGGTATTTTTCTGAAAACAATGTTCAGATTGGATTAAAAAAATTTGGATGTTCCGTGTTAGGCACTGGAGAGATACCAACACAAAACATTGCCTTATAAGTTTTATTGAAAAATGAATTGTAAACAATAATACACAGTAATCACTACAAAATGAAATATATTAGTAAGACTGAAAAAGAGAAATATAATAACATCATAAACAAAAAATCACAAACAAAAGAACGTAAAAAGGAGGGATGATCAAAATGTATCCTATAATTGCCTTTGATCATTGAAGAATAATAGGGATGACAATTTTAGAGGTTGGTTTGGATTCGATGGTGATTTGAGGGTTAAAGATGATTTTAATCAAAGTAGTTTGAGCCATCTGGAAAAGAGAAAATTTTAGATTTTTTCAAGGTAAAACGGGGTTGGAGTATCCCCTCGAAGAAGTGGGGTTAGACTATCCCCAAAGATAGAGTTTGGAAAATATTCAGAAATAAAGAAAATTTTAATTTTTAATTAAAAATGGGGTTGGAGTATCCCAAAAAAATAAAATTTTTAACAGCTTCAGATAAGGCTTAATAATCTTGAAGGTGGATTCGAAAAGAAAATTTAAGTTTTGAGTTGAAAATGAGGATAAGGTATCCCATCAAAGTAATAGAGTTATAGTATCTCCACTAGTGAAAATTTTAATATGAGGGAAAACATATACCTTGTATCAAATCATTTTTGTATTTTAGCTTTGATCCGAGTCTAAAAGGCTTATGCTGTGGGGGAACCAATGGGGTACATTTTGAGATGTTTGAATTTTTTTATATAAGGAGATTCAAAAATTAAGTTAAAGAAACAAGGGACAACATCATGTCTTATTCTTTCGTAAATTTATTTTTTGCGTGCATCCGAAGGCTTCAAGGGATAACCAAAGGACCGTTGGAAAGGTAACTTGATAAGGTTTAATGTAAAAATATTTCAAAAATCCTAGAAAATTACTTTCTAGGTGAAATTAATTTTTGAAATTAAGACTGTCTCGACACTGGCAGCATGTACAATTAAAATGGCATCATAGATTTTGAAAAATAATTCCAGGCTAATCCAAAATTGTTAGATCATGAACAATACCTTTTCGGAAAGGAAATTTTGTGAACTTTTTAAGAAAAATGTTTAAAATTTCATAAAAAAAATTTGGTGGGCCAACATGGCTCAAACAGAATATTACATGCCGGTTCTCAAGGTTCTGGACAACAAAGGTTTAAAAAACCATAACTCCTTCCTTTGGGATGATCCAAGGGTAGACAAGACACCGTTAGAAAGCTAATTCGATGCCATTTATGAGAAAAATATTACAAAAATAAAAAAAAAAATTATGGTTTAAAAATGATTTTTAAATTTTATACTACTGGGCTGCCACGATGAAAACATGGGATTCTTTGATTTTTTAGGTTCCTTAGGGTTGAACTCAAATTATAGACATTCGAACATCCATAACACAGGGCAAAGAATGACACAGGCATCACAAGTACATTGCGTAATCCCGGAGTGGTTTGGGATGATGAAACAACCCATTGACCATGTCATGAAGGTGTTCAATTCGAGATCAAGCCTTAGTGTTTCCTGACTAAAAAAAGGGGTTTTTTTGCATGAAAAACAACATCTTTAAACTTGTGCCACCATGAATCCAGAGCTGAAATATTTGTTTTATCCCCAAGATTGGAATACCAATTTCATGAAAACAATAAATCCATGCTATTCATCAT
>JBBYHL010446805.1:0-24248 GCA_038381835.1 Adansonia madagascariensis
GGGAAAATTAAGTTTTCCAGATCTAGAATCTTGGTTAAACAAGCTCAAATCTTTTGATTTTGAAATGAAATGGTCTTACAATTATTCCCTAAATGTTTATGCCTTTTTCTTGAGTCAAAACCTTAAGTGGTGCGATCAATGAGCTATTTCATCGTCCTAAACTACTCTGGGGCTGTGCAAATGAGCTTGTGATGCTCATGCCACTCTTTCCCTTAAGTCATAGACGTTCAAATGTCAATGACTCGAGTTTGGACCCGCAGACATAAAAAAAATAAATAATAATAAAAGATGTTCCCTGCTCTGCTTTGTCCCCTGCTGGCAGCATAACTATTGCAAAAATCATTTTAAAATCTAAAATAATTTTTCATGAATTTTTTGATATTTTTCTATCAAAGAATGTTGAACTATCTTTAAAATGATGTCTTATTCACCCCTAGATCGGTCTGGATGAGAAAGTTATGATTTTTCAAATCTAAACTATCCAAAACTTATGGAATCCGAACATGTATTCTGGTTGGGCCATTCAGGCCCACTAATGATTTTTCCAAAATTTTCAAGCATTTTTTTAATATAGTTCATGAAATTCCCGTTCTGAAAAGGTACTATTTGCAATTTTCCAATACCAAATAAGTCCAAAATGATTTTTCAAAGTTTGAAACACCTTGTTCCTTGTATGCTCTGCCAGTAGCAAAATAAATCTGAATTTAAAAACTTATTCCCTTAGAAAATGACTTTTTGGGATAGTGAGAATACTTTTAGGATAACCATCATAGAGTCACCTTTCTAATGGTATCTTGTCCACCTTTTAAATCCTTCGAATCAATTTAGAATAAATTCGGGAAGCAAGATTGCGTGATGCTATCCCCTATTTTCGGTTTTGGTCAAAATCAAGTTATTTTCCTGAATTTCATCTTGAGACATTCGAATGTCTTTATGTCAACCCGATTAGACTTGAGAACATGCTTTGACCTCCCATTGGCTTGTATCAAGGCACAAACACATTTTACATCTTTATCATCCTCATTCACAATAATTTATGTTACCTAAAGTTGTCAAAATGCTCACCCGTCTTCTAAATCATAAGATTTTATTAGCTTAATTTTTCCAACTCAACTTCTATAAAGAGTGTCGGACGTGTCACTTTTGGGGATACTCCAACCTTGGCCTTCCTAGGAGACACTCCAACCCTGCTTTTCAAAATTGTCAAGATTAAAAGAAACCTCATTTTGTCAAAATTATTTGTTAACCATAGGGATACTCCAACCCTATCTTTTCGAAGGGATACTCTAAACCTGTCTCAACTACAATCAATTTTTTTCTCTCCTTCTCAGACTTCTATGAATGTATCAAACAAACCTTGTTTAATCAAGAAACCCAGATGTATCTCAAAAATTGTCAATTTGGTTATTCCTAGATAATCAATGCCAATAGCGAGATAAATTCCAATAGAACATTCTTTTTCTTTATCATTGCATTGAATAATCCATGTTATGTTACTTCATTTATTGTCTTACTAACATGATTTCTTTGTGATCATTATTTGCATTCATATTTTCGAATCGTTTCAAATAAATTAAAGGTAATGTTCCACATGGGTATCTCTCCAGTGCCCAAAGTGGAACATTTTGTTTTCAAAGTAAAATCCAGAGGTCATTTTTATCGAAAATCTCTATATTCCCCATCTCTCCGGGGCGTATATGAGGTTAAATCTCTTTCATCAAAACCTAGATTATTTCTACAAGATTCATGCATTAAAAGGGGTCATGTCAAAATAATGATAAGTTAAGATCGAAAAAGTAGAAACTGAGAAAGACATAGCTAGCACGGTACCGATTTCGGGCGTCGTGAAGAGGTTTGTACCTCATCATGCGTAACCAACTCCCAAATCCAAACGGTGAATCTTTGCATTACGTAGACCACGAGATCGATGTTTTGAGTTTCGTAACTTAGAACATAGGTTTCAATAGGCATGCGATCATGCCTAGCCCGAAATGATCAATGGCAACTCCAAGCATTGACCATTTTGCGATGGTCATCCAAGACCAATAAGATGAGCGATTCATCTTATGGTCCCTTTCACTGTACTATAAGTCGAGAAACCATACATTCTCATTCTCATCACATCGCCAAAAAAGGTCTCGGTCAAGAAGACATTTCTAAGTTAAAAAAATATTTTAAGTCGTACACACTCATAAATCCAAGTGGATCCACCTCGGGGTACGTTACGACAGTATGTATCGATACTCACTATGCTATACCGATACAAATGGCTTTGTATTGATATAATTGAAAGGTTTTATGAAAAATGGGCTACAAGCAATGTATCTATACATACACATAGTGTAAAGATACATTCATATGAAAATTAATTTTAAGAGAGTGTTCATGACTTTAAAATATGTAAAACTTATCTAAAAAATATTTTATACAAATGTATGTATCAAAAACACATTTTTGAGTGTTTGAAGGAGTTAAAACACATTCTAGTATTTTTCAAAGTGTTTACAAAATATTTCATAGAAAATACATTAACTTGAAAATATTTAAAACAAACCAATCAAGTTTAAGTTTTAGTTATATCAAAACCAAGATTAATTCAAAGCTAATATAGCTAACAAAATAAACTTACTTGATTCTCTTTCCATCCCTTTTTGTATCACACTTGCATTACATGTTCATCATGTTTATTATTTAGTTGATAATACTTGATAAAAGTGCAAAACTAATAATAGGATTTCCTAGTATTACTTTAACAAAGATGAATATTTTTCAAGAAATTTTTTTTTTATGTCTAAAGGCTAAGAATGAGTCCTAAGACTATAATCGATCTTAAACTAAGATGTTTCTATTCTGAGAATGAGCTTGAAACTTTCTTCTAATAAACCTTAGTGAAAAAGTGTGAACTAAAAGATCCATTTTTGACCCCTTATGTTAAACTTGAAAAATCTTGATCCATTCATGTAGACTATCAGAAACTATCCCCTGATCAAATCAAAGATGAGTTTACCAATCTCGTAAACCAGACCTAGGCAACAAAAAGATCCCAAACATGAACCAATCATGAATCCTCCATAAGTCATGGGCCAGCCGTACCCCTCTAAAATAATTCAAACTACTTGGAGCCTCTGGACATCAAGAGCAATGTTGGTAAACCTTCGAGTCAAAATGACAATCGTTGGGACACTCGAAGGGGAAAATAATTTAAAAATACCATAATTAATTACTGGATAACATGAACCAATCATGAATCCTCATTCACAAGTCATGGGCTAGCCGTACTCCTCTAAAATAATTAAAACTACTTGGAGCCTCTGGACCTTAAGATTAATTTTGGTAAAATTGAGTTAAAACGACAATCGTTGGGACACTTGAAGAGGAAAACAATTTAAAAATACCATAATTGATTACTAGATTAAGCTCTTAAATCATCACTCTGCATTATTTAAGCATGCATTCGCATCCTTGTGTATCATTCATAAAACAGTTATCCAGCCCTAAAAGTCCAAAACTTGAATAGAACCCCTAAGTACAAACCCTTGATTCCAAAATTCTCGATAAACTCTAGGTAAGAATTCTTAACCCTATGAACTTATAAATCAAAAAACTATCCAAATGAGATCTTTAAACTTAACTAGCCACAGTCCATAAAAAGTTAGATGCCTACCAACCTTAATTTACAAAGACCTAGACATCCATCGAGCATGTCCACAAAGAGTTGCATGCTAACCAACTTCAGTCCACAAGATGCCTACCAACCTTAATCCCTAAAAAGCTGAATGCCTATCGACCCAATCCACAAAGAGCTTGACACTTACCAACCTTAGTCCATAAAAAGTTAGATGCCTACCAACCTTAATCTATAAAGAGTTGGATGCCTATTGAGTCAGTCCACAAAGAGCTAGATACCTTTCAAGATCAATCCATAAAAAGCTAGACACTTATTGAGTCTAAGTTCAAATCAGCTGGCACGTGTCCAGGGAAGTTAAACCCTAGCCTAGTAAGAAGACTAAAATTTACAAAAACCCATTTAGATTTTTTTTTTGTTTTGGTCAAAATTGCCACTACAATACTATGCCTATCATGGCAAATTGTTAATTAAATTCCCATATTATAGGCACTCAAAAGGTATTATTGCACCTCGAATGAAATGGTGCCTATTTGTTTTTACCCTATTCTTGATACTTAGCAACGACCAAAGAAGGGTAGTTGTAGACACTAAATTTTGTTGGAGCCTTCATTTAAGCATCTCAAGGCATTAACAAATTTGAACAGGTATATATGGATCCATTTACCACTATTCCTAGCTGAGGTGAGGTGTTCAGAGAGCTAAAAATACCAAAAATTCATATTTTTGTATGGCTGTATTAGTACGAGGCCTCTATGTCATCAAACTTCAAAATTTCACTAGTTGTATCGATACAAATGGTAATATATTGATACGTTTGCTTAATTTATCGATACATTTGCCAATTATATTAATACAAGGTTATGTCATAGTGAAAATTGATGTTTAGATAAAATGTATTGATACATAATTGATTGTATCAATGCATTCTGGAAGCGTATTGATACAACAATCATTGTATCAATACACCTTGGGTTTTTGCCTAGATGTATCAATATAACATTCCTTATATTGATACATCTTGTGCATTTTGCCTAGTTTGTAGCATTTTTTCACCATCCATAATATTGCATTAAAACACTAATTTAGTCATAATTTTGGCTCCAAAAATATCCAATTTCAAACATAGCCTCACGAAAATCATATGGATTTTATTTTGGGCCTTAAAGATTAGGTTGTCATATTTTTGAAGCCTTATGAAAATCATATGGATTTTATTTTAGGCCTTAAGGATTAGGTTGTCATATTTTTGAAGGGTCTATTAAGCTTAGGGTAAGGACATTTTATGATATAATTTGATTCAATGAAGGGTATGCTAGACATTGTTTATTTGTTCAACCCATGCATGATTTTTTTTACTGCAGGAATAGTATAGCAATCAATGAAATGTTGAAAATTTGCTTTTGGTATAATGACTCATCAAATTGTGCATGATAAATGTCCCAAATACCCTATGTTCTTAGGGTTTTTGATGGCCAAAATCATATGCCGTATATTTAATATTATGAGCTTATTTAAGGGACACATTCACTTGTTCACAAACTCTCTTTGGCCTAGAATATACTATTCCCATAGCTCTCTCCCACAACCCCCAAAAACCCCATTATTCCACTCATTTTTCCTCTCTAATACCTATTCCATTGATACTGTGACCCTTAAAATCATTCATGATCACTTTTTCTTGCTAATCTATAGCAAAAGAAAGGAAGCAAATGAACAAAAAAACTTATTGGAAGCATAGAATATTTTTTTTACTCAAACAACAAAGGCAAGGTTTAAGCTTAATGGTATATTTTTTATCCTTTCTTTATCTATTTTTTTCTATTTTAATCTACATTATTTTAGTAAACCATTTTATGAAATTCAAGACTTTATTCTAAGATGTCCATGCATTATTAAGGCCTTAGTTACTGTAGTATTAGGATCTTTAAATATTTGTTAATGCTCTGATGATTATTTGTTGATCAAAAATGACATTTTAAAAGCCCTTATTTTGTTTTTCATGCCACATTTGCTCCATGTTTCATAATAAATCCATGATAATATGGTCATTTTAGCATGCTTGAATGCATTTTTACCATATTTTCTTTGTTGAAATGATAAGATATGTTGTTGTTTTGTTGATTAGTTGATAAAAGATGTTTATGCCCTTAATTAAGTTCATTATATGCTTATTTAAATGTCTTTTTAATGCTCCTTTTTGGTTGCAAAAAAACTATTTTTCAAAAACCCCAAGGTAAGTCCATATTACCATTATTAAATGGAGATTAATATGGATTTAGTTCTTCTATTAATTGGTTTTCTAATTTTACAGAAAAATCAAGCTCTTCATGCTTGGATTTCGAAGTTAAATGGCATCAAATATTTTGGTTTTCAAAAACATAATTTGTCTTTTAATTTTTCTCAAGTTGCTTATGTCTTAATCTTTTGGCTAGTGTCTTTTGCTTGTAGCATGGTTAATGGGTTATTTCATCATCTCAAACTATTTCGGGACTCCGTAATGAGCTTGTGAAGCCACTGTCATTGATCCCCTTTCATCGCAAACATTCAAATGTCCATAAACCAGAGTCTAGCTCTAAAAACCTAAAAATCAAAAATTTCCCCTACTTCAACATTGGCAGCACTATGCCCTTATCTTGAAAATTATTATTGAACCTTAAATGATTTTTCTGCATTTTTTGGCAAATTTTCCTTTAAAGGGCATTGAATTACCTTTCCAGAAATATCTTGCTTGACTTTGGATCATTTTGGATGAGGAAGTCATAATTTTCCAAACCTTTGTTATCTGAAATCCCTAAAATCAATGATTAACCTTTTGTTTAGGTCATTTTGATCCATAAAAATGAAGGTTTTAGAATTTTTTAATATTCTTCATACAAAAGCTACATAATTTTCCCGTTTTGAAAAGGCATTGTTTGTGATTTGATGATTCTAAATGTGTTTGAAATGATTTTTTCAAAGTCCATTGCACTTTTTCCCCTGCAAGTGTCGCCAATGTTGAATCAAATTCAACTTCAAAAATTATTACCTCTTAGGAAATGATTTTGTGGGATTTTTGGAATAATTTTATATTAATCCTCATTATCTTTGCAATGATACCTTACTTGACCCTTAAGACCTTCAGATTAGCCCAGAATAAAATCAGAAAAAGAGGCAACATGATCCTTCCCTTACTTCCAATACCTAGTCAAAATAAGAAGTAAGTTCACTATTATCCTCTGAGGCATTTGAATACCTTGAGACGAGTCCAATCAACCCCCATGGAGTTTAAAAACATGTTTAAACCCCTTTAGGCTTGGATCAAGGCACAAGTATTTTTTAATTTTATCGTCCCTATTTCTTATCAGTTTGCACTTTTTTAACCAAAAATCATCAGCATTGTCAAGAACTGTCAAAAATGTCATTTTGTTAAGAAATTAACATTCAATTTAAGTCTTTCAATTTTATCTTTTCAAAAATCATCAAAAATCAAATTTTCTCTCTTTCATATTTCTTTAAAAAATTTTTAAAATCTAATCCAGCTTTCACACCTCAATCATTAATGAATCTAAACACGTCTCTATAATTATTAGTTTGGTTATTTATAAATATCTGATGGCAATTATAAGATACATCATGATAGATCCATCTCTTTTTACTTTCTTTTTGTGTGATTTATTTTCAACAATATTATCTTATTTTCTCTTATACCCTAGTAATTCATTTCTTTACGTGATGTTCATTCTGCACTAATATTTCAGAATCATTTTCACAAATCATAAAAGATAATGTTTCATGTCAATATCCCTTTAGTGCTTGACACTGAATATTTGATTTTCAAAATTAAATTTGAAGGTCATTTTTATTAAAAATCCTTATGTTTCTCACTTCTCAGAGACATATATAGGCTTAAAATTTTCATTAAGAACCAAATTTATTATTTGCTACAAATTTGGCATAAAGGGGATTATTGCCACAAATAATGATAAGTTAAAAATGTGGAAACAGAAATCAATATAAGACATGGCTAGATGATACCGATTTGGGCATCATGGGGTGCTAATCCTTCCCTACATGTAAACATTCGAACACAACCATCAAATCTTTGGACCATGCAAACCTTGGAATTGATTTTTCAAGTTTTGTAACATGAATTACTAGTTTCAATAAGCATGTGATCATGCCTAGCCCAAATGATCCATAGCAACTCCAAGTGTTGGGCATTTCATGGTGGCTACCCAAAACCAATTAGACAAGCAATTCATCCGACAATTTCCCCCTATGGTCAAAAGATAAGAATTCATAATATCTTTCTCCCATATGTTAAAAGATAGAGTCCCAATCAAGAGAACACTTCTTTGTCAAGAATTTTGTTATTTCTTTTATTTTTTAAGTTATCTGCACTTCCCACTGCACAAGATTTTAGGGTAGGCATGTTATGACAATTGTGATTCATGATGAAATGATGATGTAATCTTGAAATTAGTTAGGTTGACCTTGATTTTGTTGAGATCTAAGCATGATTTTTTATTGATTGATGAATTGAACATGAAATTATGATGATCTTGCTTGATCTCTTATTTGAATACGATGATCTCTGTCGCCACATACCCCTTTCAATTTTTTTTGAATGATCCAAAGCAGGTATGCATGACTTAAACAATACCTATGGTGGTGTGGTTGAACCTGTAAGTTATCCTTTGGTTGAGATTTGGATTAGGCATGATAATACAAAGGGGATAAAAACCATCGGACGAGTCGCTTATCCAACTAATCTTGGAAAGTTACCATGAAGTACTTATAAATTTGGAGTCACCATCGATCATTCCGGGCTAGGCATCAACGGATGCCTATTGAAAAAATATTTTAAGTTATGAAACTTGAAACATTTATTTCAAGGTCTACAAAGTCCAGAGATTCATTGGTTGGGTTTAGGAGTTGGTTACGTGTAGGGAAGGATTAGCACCCTCACGATGCTCAAAATTGATACCCATTAACTAAATCTCACTTTATTTTTAGTTTAATCGGTTCCATTTGGTCATTATTTAAATAAAATCCCCTTTTATGCATGAATTTTTATGGAAAATGTAAATCTAGGTTTTAGAGGAAAATTTATATCACCTATGCTCCATGGAGGTATGAGGAGCATAAAAATTTTTTTTCATGAAATAAGTTTCAAATTAAATTTTGAAAAATCAGATATTTTGTATTAAGTACTGGAGAAATACCAACATAGAACATTGCCTTGTAAGATTTTGGAAAGCAAATTTTAAATATGAGTACATGATAATCATAACAAAAAGAAAATGTGTTAGTAAAACAAAAAAAATATAATAATTTCATAAACAAACAATCATAAACAAAAGAACATTAAAAAGAAAGGATGATCAGAATGTATCTCATAATTATCTTCGATTATTAAAGAATAATCAGAATGACAATTGGAGATGTTTTTGGATTCGATGGTAATTTGAGGGATGAAAAAAGGTTTTAATTGAAGCAATCCAGGGTATATGAAAGAGAGAAAATTTTTGGATTTGAAGGTAAAAGTGGGTTCAAAGTATCCCTCAAAGAGATAAGATTGTAGTGTCCCCGAAGACAAAGATTTTAATATTTAAGAATGTAATTAGGAATCTCGGATAAATCTGAGAGAGAAAATGAAATTTTTTTTGTGAAAAAGGGGGTTGAAGTATCCCCTCATAGTGATAGGGTTAGAGTATCCCTAAGAATGAATTTTTTTTTAATGATCTAAGAATATAATTACAAATCTTGAATGAATTTGAGGAAACTGTTATTTTTATGAAAAAAGACTTTGGAGTGTCCCCTCGAAGTGATGGGGTTAGAGCATCCCCAAAGAAGAAAATTTTTTATTTTTTGAAAAAATATTTATCTTAGAAAAAGGTATTTTGAAAATAGGAAATCGAAGATTTGAATAAATATAATTTTGTCTTAAGCTTTGACATGGGCCTAAAGGGTTTGTGTAGTAGAGGAACCAATCGAATTCATTTCAAGACATTCAAACGTCTCTATAAAGGCATTTCGGGAAGTAGGTTAAAATAAGAGACAACATCACATTGTCTCCCTTCTCGAATTTATTTTGGGTTCATTCGAAGACTTCAAAGGGTAAATAAGGTACATTTGAAAAGGTAACTTGATGAGGATTGATATAAAAACATTCCAAAAACCCTAGACAACCACTTTCTAGGTAGAATTAACTTTTTAAAATTAAGCCTATCTTAAACTAGCAGCACGTATAGGGGAAAGGGCATGATGGACTTTGAAAAATCATTTTGGGCTCATTTGGAAACACTAAATCGAAAACAATACCTTTTCAAAAAGGTAATTTTGTGAACATTTTGGGAAAAATATTCAAAATATACAAAAAAACCATTAATGGATCGAAACGGTCCAAACAGAATGTAATGCATTAGTTTTAAGGGTTTCGACTAGCAAAAGTTCAAAAAATCATAATTCCTTCATCCAGAATGATCCAAAGGCAAACAAGACACCATTGGAAAGGTATCTCAATGTCTTTAAGAGAAACTAGTCAAAAAATTATAAAAAAAAATCATCTATGGTTTGAAAAAAATTTTTTGAACTCAGACTACAATGTTACCAGAGCAAAAACATGAGATTACTTGATTTTTTGATTTTTAGGGTTAAATTCAGGATATGGACATCCGACCATCTACAACATAAGGGAAAAGAATGGCATTGGCATCATAAGTTCATTCTATAATCTTAAAGTAATTTGGGACGATGAAACAACTCGTTCACCATGTATCGTATAGGTGTTAAACTCAAGATTAAGGCTTAATATATTTTCAACTAAAAGGGGTCTTTTTTTATTGAAAAATAGCATTTTAAAACTTATTTTACCATGAATCCAGAACTAAACTATTTAATTTGTATTTAAGATTAGAAAACCAATTTTATGAAAACATTAAATCCATGTTATTCTCTATTTATTGGAGTTAGCATGAACTTAATTTGCGAATTTTTTAAAAATCAGATTATTGGCAAGCAAGTAGGCATCCTAACAGAGATAGAACATGCAAACACACAAATATGACATTTTAACATGGAAAAGACGACAAATACATAGAAGGTGACAACTAAGGTGCATGGAAATGATAACTCCATGAATGGCATCAAAATCATGTTAAGAAAGATGACATGAACATATTTAAGCAAAAAAAGCATGCTAGAATTTTCAAAAAAGCATTTCTATGCCATGAGACTCCTTAAAATGCAAGATAATGCATGGACACACTCAATGCATAGTAGGAAGAATATTCAAGCATGTGTTAAACATGTGAAAATAGGTGAAACATGACAAAAATACATGAATAAAAGACAGTTTTGATGACAAAATGAAAAAGAAGAAGTTTGGCCTACCACATAAAATCAAGGCATCAACAAAACATCAAGATCCTAAGACTACCAACCAGGGCAAAAATAATACATGGGAGTCCTAAAATGGTCATGACAACATAAGTGGTTCTCTAAGATGATGTAACTACTGGATATAAGAAAAAAAATAAAGCTAAGTGAGAAAAAATAACAAAAACCTTAAACTTTAGCCTTTTTCTTTGAGTAATAACTTTGGGATCACGTTCTTTCTCTTTTTGATGTTGATGTTCAAGGAAATGATGAAAAAAAAAGTTTTCTGGTAAGGTGTTAATGGAAGAAAGTTTTAAGAAAGGGATGAATAGAATAGAGGTTCTTTGAGGTGGTTTGGGTGATGGTTTGGAGGAGCACAGGAATGAAAGAATGATGAGGATAGAAGGAAATAGAATAGTGTTTTACTGGAGTGCTTTTAGGACTAAGGTTGATAAAGGTGTTTTTGAGATTGCTGGAGAATGATTCCCTCTGCTAGGCTAACTTTGGTGCCTTTTTAAATTTAGTTTCAACCAATGCTTTTTAGAGACAAAGCAAGGGCATTATAGGATTTTCCCTCATGTACTAGGAGACAACTCCAAGTATTATGCTTAGCTGCCCTTATTGCTATTAGTTTTATCATGCAAAACAGTGGTGCAGAAAGGCTATGGCTGCTTGCAATTAGAGAAAAGCCAGACATGCCCTCTAACAAGCTATATAGTTCATGAAAATGACCCTTTTTCATAGGCTAGTTGGGTTTTAAAAATTTGTTTAAGTCCAATCATGAACCCATAGCTGAGGCTTGATATGAATCATGATGATTTTTGGTGCAAGAAACATGTTTGAATCAGATTTTCAAAGGCTAAAATAGCTCAAACTAGGTAAAAATGCCTTGGTTTATTGATACAAAACATGTTGTATCAATACACAAGGCAATTTTTACCCATGAGTATCGATACAATGAAGAGTATATCAATACCAAGAGTAAAAACTTGTTTCTAGTCTTAAGACTTAGAGGCCTATATCAATACTCCTGCTTATGTATCGATACATTTTGCCAAAAATCATAACTTTAGCTAGTGTCAAGGCTCGTATTAACACAAACACACCAAGTATCAAGATCATGCCTTAGGTATCGATACCAAACCCTCTTGTATTGATACTAAATGTGAAAATTTAAATTTTTAACAATGTGAAAGCTTCATATCAATACTTATGCCCCCATATGACTTGCACATGCCTTAAGCTCTTTGAATACTTCACTTTGGTTACAAACAGTGGAAAACTGACTCATGCTCATCTGAATGGCTTCTGTGAAACCCTGAATAATGGCCTTTGATGCCTTATTTTTACATTTTTCTTTAATATGACCTATAAGCATTCTAGACCTTCCCAAAAAATTTTTTTCTTAGCACCATGTCGCCTAATAATGCCTGGCGTTAGGCCATCTAACAGTCGTTCCCATTTTTATTTTTTATTTTTTTAATCTTACCATCTTTTGATTATGTCTTAAGATGCCAAAAATTAACTTGGACAAAATAAAGTGCCTACAGCTACCCCTCTTTGGTTCTTGCTGAGTTTTAGGAATGAGGCAGAGATAAACAGACACCATTTTGTTTGAGTAAAATAATAGTTCTATGTGCCTATAGATCTAGTTAGTATTATGTTGAGGTAAGCCAACTATATCAGTAATGATTCTAATAGATAAAAAAATTTTAATGAATTTTGTAGGGTTTTACCTCTCTACTAGGCTTGTGGTTTCCTAAGTTTAACCCCCTATACAGGTGCCAACTAGTGTGGGCTTTGACTTGATAGTCATATAGCTCATTATGGGCTAACTTGATAGTCATCTAGCTCATTGTGGACTGAGGTACATAAGCATCTTGTTTTTCGAGGACGAGGTAAGTAAGCATCTTACTCTTTAAGGACTGAAGTAGGTAAGCTCCCTGCTTTTTGAGAACTAAGGTAGGTAATTGTCCTACTCTTTAAAGACTAAAGTAGGTAAGCACCTTACTCTTTAAGGACTAATGTAGGCAAGTGTCATGTTCTTTGATGACTAAAGTAAGTAAGCGTCCTACTTTTTGAAGACTAAAAAGAAAAAAAAAGGTGTCTTACTCTTTGAGGACTAAAATGAAAAAGAAAGCATCTTGCTTTTTGAGGACTAAAAAGAAAAACTTTTTGCTCTTTGAGGACTAAAAGGGAAATGCGTCCTACTCTTTGAGGACTAAAAGGAAAAAGAGGCATCCTACTTTATGAGCTCTTTGAGGACTAAAAAGAAAAAACATCTTGCTCTTTGAGGACTAAAAAGAAAAAAACATCTTGCTTTTTGAGGACTAAAAGGGAAATGCATCCTACTCTTTGAGGACTAAAAGGAAAAAGAGGCATCCTACTTTGTGAGCTCTAAAAAGAAAAAAAAATATGTTCTTTCTTAGATGACTTCTCAATTTGCATAAGCTTGTAAGGTCAGGGGTTTTTACTTGGAGCTTTTTAAGGCCTTTCAAAAATAAAAAGTTATACCTAAAGAATGTTAGTTGTTGTATGAATCATACATGAGGATGAATGCTTAAGTGATGCAAAGTGGTGATTTTAGAATCTAATTTGGTAATTATTTTTTTATAAGGTAAAGGTGGTCTATGATTATGAAGGGGTTACCCTGAGCTTAGATGGCTCATGTTTGGGGACTTTTGTTGCATTGAGTTTGCTAGTGAATATGGAGGATTCCTCTTTCCCTATTATGATTCAAAGGTTACCTTTGGTGATCTTGGTGAACTATTTGGAACTTCGATTGTTAGGATGATAATTTGAAAAGTACTTTTTAGCCTTTGACATTTAGGCTAAGGTTTATTATGAAAAAGGTTTTGAATAACTTCAAGAGTGGCTTTGAAAGATTTTTGATGAAATGTCCTCAAGAAAGGCTTTGGAAAACTTTTAGAAATATCCTTATGAAAGACTTTAAAATTTAGGTTGATAAAAACGTCTTTAAGAGATGTTTTAAAGACTTTTAGTGAAAATGTCTTTGAGAGAGGCTTTGAAAATTTTTAAATGAAACATCCTTAAGATAGGCTTTGGAAAACATTGGAAAAATCCTTAAGAGAGGCTTTAAAAGTTTTGCTAAAATATCCTCAATAGAGGCTTTGAAGGTTTTTAAGGTAGCATCTTTAAGAGAGGCTTTAAAAGTTTTTGATGAAATATCCGTGAGAGAGGCTTTGTAAAACATTAGAAATATCCTCAAGAGAGCCTTCTAAAGTTTTTCTAAAATATCCTCAAAAGAGGATTTGAAGATTTTTGAAGCAACATCATTAAGAGAAGCTTTAAAATTTTTTAATGAAATATCCTCGATAGAGGCTTTAAAAAACATTAAAAGTATCCTTAAGAAAGGTTTCAAAAGTTTTGCTAAAATATCCTTAAGAGAGGCTTTAAAGGTTTTTAAATTAATGTCCTTAAGAGAGGCTTTAAAATTTTTTAATGAAATATCCTCAAGAGAGGCTTTAAAAAACATTAGAAATATCTTCAAGAGAGGCTTCAAAATTTTTGTTGAAATGTCCCCGAGAAAGGCTTTGAAGATTTTTGGTTGACATCGAGAGAGAAGATGTGATGTATGCCACGAATGTCATTTCAAGGAATAAAAGCCATGTAATGAAAGTAAGTTGATAACAATGTTTGGTATCAGATGCCCATGCGAATGGAATGATGCACATGTATGCAAGGGGTCATGATGAATGCATGTGAATGCAAATGCATCTGACATAAGTGCCCTTGAGTGATACCAGGCGCGAGCAAAAATGCACATGAATGCGAATGCTTATAAATAAAAATGCATATGAGTGCGAATTCTCATAAGTAAGGAAATACATGAATGCAACCATTTGTGAATAAGAATGCATGTGAGTGCAAAAGTATGTGAGTAAGGATGCACTTGAATGCGTAAGCAAGGATGAACATAAGTGCAATTGTTTGTAAATGAAATGCCTGTGAATGTCAATGTTCATAAATCAAGGTGAGCATGAGTGTAAAGGTGGGTAAGTGAAGATGCATGTGAAAGTAAAGTTATGTGAGAAAGAATAAACATGAGTGCAAATGCCCATGAATGAGATTTCATATAAGTATGAATATAGGTAAGTGAAGATGCATGTAAGAGCACAAGTACATAAGTAAGAATGCATAGTACGAATAAGAATGCACATGTATGTCAATACATGAATGTGGATACATATAAGTGCAAATGCTTGTAAATATGATGCACTTAAATGCAAAATGCTTATGAATGAGGGTACGCATAATTGCAACTATAGGTGAGTGAGAATACATGAAAGTGTCAATGTTTGTGTATCCACATGAGTGTTGATCCTGTAAGTCAAACATCAAGACTAGCCATTATCGGTACTAAGCTTAAAGTGAAGTGTATGATAATGAGTAATGCTCAAATGCCTATGCAAACAATGCATATAAAGGATGATATGTATGATCATAGAGGGTGTGAAGGTTGAGACAATAGTTGGCTCTTTTTTGAATCTAGTTAACCTTTCTTCATGGTTTTTTTATTAAGAAGCATTTTAACCCTATTTTTACCCTATGATTGGAAAAGTTATTATCTTTTTTGCTTAAGATGTTCATTTGATGAAAACTCACCAGTTAGCATGATATATCAAGTCTCTTGAAGACTACTAATCTATGGTTAGAAGATTTTTCGAATGGCAACTAGGCCTTTTCAAGAAAGTTTTAAGATAGGTGAAATGAATTCCTTGTTTTTCTATGCTCAAGAATGGACTAATCCTTATGACTTCCTTAAAAACCAAACAAATTTAAGATTCTTTTAAGCCTCTCATCATTGATACTTTGATCGGCACTAGGATTAGGCATGATGGGTTTAGGATTGTGAGGCTGATCTGAAAAGGTAAGGAATATAATTTTAAGAGCTAATCCCTCTAAATATGACACTTTTGAGATGTTCATGGATTTCTTTGGAATGATGGTTTAATTGTTAAGATCTTGGTAATCCTATGAGTGGCATCAAAAATTCACTATTTTGCTCTGAACTACCCATTGAGGCTTTCACCTTAGAGCTTCAATCTTTTCATTTTTTATTTCTTTTCTTTTTTGTTTGATTACATCATTATGATTATTAAGAAGGCTCAGAATTTATCAAAAGAATAATTCCTCGAAGAATGGGTTCATCAGTTCACATGGGTAATTTGATCGAGATGGACTTTTAAAGGATCATAGTGTAGGTTCAGGTTCATGGTTATGAAGGAATGGGTATAAAGGTCCAAAATATGGCTTTTATAGGTGATTGGATACACGATCCTTCCATATCCTTATTTTTTGATCTTTGTTCCCTTTTCTTGATTTTGCTTTTACTTTTTTTAATCTTGTTTTTTGTTTTTCTTCTTTTTTCCTTGTTTTTACCATTAGGGGGAACCTTAGACTTTGGAAACTTTGTACATTTCTTATTTATGCCTTGATGTTGAGCATTCTTAGAATTATAGAGTGGGATATCTATCCCTTATACTCCTTAAACAAGTTTTCATTGCCTCTAATTTAGGAAGTGATCCTTGGTCAGAGTTTCAAAAAAATGAATTCATTAGGCTCAAAAGGATAGCGAAAGGGGAAGTTCTTCCAATTTAAGAGATGATGAAAGATCCTTATTTTTCATCTTAAACACAACTATGTGAATCTTGAAGAACCATTTCTCAAAGAGTTCCTTTGAAGACATTTTGGACCTTTTAATCACATGATGTTGCATTCAATTTTCATTTTTCATTTTTCTTATTTTTTTCAAAAGCATGCCTTAGTTATCTTTTTTACTCCCTTTTCACATCACATGCTTGGGCATGCCCTATTTTAGTTTGCCACTAATGGGAAATCACATGATGCCAAGGTTCAAGCTATAAAAAACATTCCATGTTCAGTCCTCGATGGTTTGCATTAACAAAGGATTCAAGTTCCATGATATCAAGATGATAGGGAAGAACTAGGGATAAGGTCGCAGAGAGTCCCCAAAAAGTGCCTTAAGAAAGGTCATTAGGAAATAGTTTAAAAAAAAAGAATTGGGGACCAAGAGGTCATGGTAGAGACACAAAAAACTCTTTGAGAAAGGATTTTAGAGGTATCAAAATGAAAGGAAGGAACGAGGGATCAAGAGGTTATGGTTGGGATATAAGTTTGTTTGGTGGCGTTGCCCTAAGATGTGATTTAAAAAGCTTTCAGGGTATGGCTTGGTGGTTTAGGTTTTAGTTTGTCAAGAAGAAGGTGATGTTCTTCGACACAATCTTGATACATGTCAAGTTACCACCAATAAGATTCTAAGATAATATCACATTTGTTTGGCTCCTCAAGGGTTTATAAATTCTAAAAGATTAGTTCTTATCATTTCGAGCCTAGGTTAAGGCTTTTGTTTGTTTGATGGTTCTAGTGTGGCCACATAACATGGTTTAAAACTTACTCTTTGAAGTTTTAGATCTTACGATTAATTAGTTTTATGCATGGAAACTTGAAAGAAAGATGAAGAAAAAGAGCAGTCACTAGTATTTTTTAGATTTATTATCATGCTTTCATCATATACACGATTTAAAGTTAAAAACATGTTGATGTCATGAAAATGACATTTTAAAGACAAAAGCTTTTCATATAAAGCATGCTAAATTGAAATGCCTATATTGTATTAGATTTATGCATCCCATTTTATAGTTGATTAACATCCAGCTGCCCTGCTTCAATCAATCATTGTGCTTTTCTCTTTAAAGCCCTATATTATTCTGTGTAATGACTCATGCACCCTCTATGATATCCACAAGCAATGGTGTCATGACCTTTCGAGTAGGGTGGCTATAGAGGTTCAAAGTAGACTAGCGCAATTAACCAATCCTAGATAAGCTAGGGAAGTAATTTAATGAATCATACTGGGATAAGTTTTATGGAGGTTCTATCTCGACTACCCAGCTATCTTTTCTAAGCACTTTTTAACCCTTTTGGCTGCTAGATTGGTCCAATTGGGGTCATAGGTACTGAGTTGTGTGTTGGAAAATATGCCAGTGGATAAAAACTCAAGTATGAATTTGATGCAAGACTACCCTCAGAGGGATGAACCATTTGGCTTATGGTGTACAGATGGTGAAAAGTAAAATCCTTTTTTGACTGCTTGTCAAATGTTAAGGCTTGGACCTGTTCTATTTTATCTGCAAGTATTTTCCTTCTTTTAGTGTGGGAGTAGCTTTTCTTTTTGAAGTTTTTAACTTTTGAATGCATGCTCGATCATTTCCCTAGATAGGATCAAATAAGCAAAGTTTTTTTATAGCATTCTTTATGAGCTTGTCATAAAAAGAGGCATTTAGTGTCTTTACAAAGTATGTGGCCATCTCTTTCTCATTTAATGGTAGATGTACTTGTGTGGTCTCTTCATTCCATCTCTAAGCATATTGCCTGAAGGTCTTGGTAGGCTTTTTCTCCATGTTTCTCAGGGATAACCTATCAGGTACCCAATCAAAAATGTGCTTGCACTGGTCTAAAAAAGCTTTTGCAAGATCAACCTATGTTAGATTTTAGTTCTTTCCAGCTTATTGTACCACTAAGCTGTTACCCAGATTAGACTCTTTTAGAAGCAGTGAATTAGAAGTTTTTTCGTTCCCTTCATACCTAGCCATCTTTTGATAATACATCCGGATGTGGGCAGTTGAATAGATGGTCCCATTATACTTCTCAAACTTGGGTACCTTAGACTTGGGTGGAATAATAAGGTTGGAAACCAGACCCAAAGATTTGGCATCCATGATTCTAAATTTATGGTTCTCATCGATTGCATTGGGTCTTTTTTCTAGCTGTTGGTATTTGTTGAGGTCTTCTATAGTTTCTAAAGGTTGGATGCCTTTAGGTTCCTCTTGCTCTATGAGGTTATCTAGATTGAGCAACTATAGATAAGCTGGGGAAGATTTGGTACTTGCCCCAATAAATCTGGGATGCAAAGGTAATGCAACCAGATTCATGTGGATAATTGGGTCTATCAGTGGAATTCATGTTATGTGAGGTTGTTGCTCCTGAGCTACTTCCTCTTGGATGGATGTGACTCCAGTGCCACTGGTTAGGTGATCTTTAGAATTTGTTGACCATTTTCTAATATCAATTACATAGCTTGCTCTTTTTTTATAGAAGTCGATACCATTTTCATCAACATGGCTATCTGGGCTTGGAGTTCCTCATTTTTACGAAGCATGTATTCTTGATCTTTTTTATGCATAAGCTTCAATCTCTCAATTCTAGCCGAGTGCTCATCTCTCATGATTAACAATGTAAGCCTTCCCTTGGTACCTCTAAGGCATAGTAAAGATTCATTAGAAAAGTTCTTGCACTCATGTAGGCCACCACTATACTCCCTTAGGTTCATGGGTTATGCATGGAAGGATACATGCACGTATGCAAATGAGTGCAATGAGGATGTTAATGTAAGGTGTGAAAAGATGTCATGACCATGAAAATGTTATCATGGAAATCTTTCTTTAGGATAGCAAACAATATTAGTAGTGGTACATGGAATGTATGAGATGCACCATGTTGCATCCCTATAGCACTAGCCTTGGTAGAATAGCCTTTGTGGGGAAGGAATCCATACAAATGGATGAATAAAGATCCTCTGAGCATTACAGTGTTTGTTCATTATTACCCCATGCCAATTATCTCTACATGTTTGATGCAAGAAATTATGCATATGACACGAACATGAAACAATAAGGTAGTACATGGTTAAAGAATATTAACAAGAAGAAGAAAAATAACAAAAATAAATCACAAAAACTACCCCTATGGTAAGTGTCACGATACCTTGGGGTGGCCCTAAAGGATTGAAGATAGAATTGCTCTTCCTTCATGGTAAAAACAACACAACAATGTGTCCCAGTCGAAACCTCGCAATGATGTGGCTTTTAGGTTAAAACTAGCTACCCATGTGGTAGTATTTGTTTGTCATTATCTAAGGGTGGTCAGTACCAACCCATTAATCGAATAGCATGGCAGCTTAATCAAATTAAGAATTTATTCCTTTAAAGTCGATACCTAGCCTTAAGTAGATTTATGATGATAGCTTTCGCATGCCATTGTCTGCACAAGTGCAACATTTGTTAGTCATTAGTTGAATAGCAAAACAACCCAGCCGTATTAATTTTGCGTTTAATGGGGTGACATGAAACCCCTCGAGCATAATTGAACAATGAGGCAATGACGTACATCTATTGTCAATTAGTGGTGGATATTTGTTAAGCCATTGACCAGCTAGTATAATGGCTTGACTAGGTAAACTTTATTGTTTTAAAAGGCAATGTGAAGGCCTTAAAAAGATCATGGATAAAAACACTCGCGTGTTTCACCTTAAAGAAAAATAAGCGTTTGTTGTCCATCGGAGAGCATAATAGTGTCCCCTGCGATCTATCAAGAAAAAACAAAAATATAGGCAAGGATGAATGTTTATCATCACCTACATCAAATAACAGTCTAAAAGAGTGAAAGGTGAGAAGTGTTTCCCCGAGTGACCCTATTCTTTGGGTTATTCTAACAACATTCTGGTATGGTTTAACATGGTTTGGCTTATAAGGTTCACTATATCGTTTTAAGTTGAAGCCTAAATTGGTATCCAAATCGGTCCTTTGTTAAGACAATCAAGGCACCCCAATTCTAGGCCCATCGTAGGTATGGCAAAATAGGTTTGATGCAATGAATGCATTTCCCTATGCAAATGCGAAGGAGCACTCATAAGAGACATAGGTAATTTCCACCTTATAAGGTTTTGCCATGCCTATGCCGAAGGTTACTCATGAAGGCGGATAGCTCACTTCATCCTAACAATTAGGATACTAATCTTACCATGTTGTTTGGTAGGAATCTAGTGCAAATGCAAGTGCATGGTGTGTGTCGAGAAGGGAAACAATCTAACCTTTTTATTTTACCCCACATTACCATACTTATTTAAATCAACATTTATTCGGGAACAGAGTAGTCCCTAACAATCACAAAACAAAGCCACGAAAAGTTAAAGTTTAGAAAACAAAAATAAAAGGGAATTATATCCAAATAATAATGAAAGCCAAAAAACCAAGGGCCGTGCAAGACATAGCTAGTCATAGGCCTAACTCTCTAAACATAGCTATCGCCATGTACCCTTTTTATTCCTTTTTCTGACGATCCAAAGCAAGTATGCACAACTTAAAAGACATCTATGGTAGCATGGTTGAACCTTGGAGTTATCTTTCGATCAGGATTTGGATTAGACGTGATAATATAAAGGAGAAAAAATCATCGGATGAATCACTCATCCAACTAGTGATGGAAAGTTAATGTGAAGTAACCATAAATTTAAAGTTGTCACCAATCATTTCAGGCTAGGCATGATTGGATGCCTATTGAAAACAATATTCTGAGTAACGAAACTTGAAATAATGATTTCAAGGTCTATAAAGTCTAGAGATTTGCTGGTTGGGTTCGGGAGTTGGTTACACATGGGAAAGGATTAGTAGCCCCACGACGCTCAAAATTAGTACCCGCTAACTAAATCTTGCTTGGGTTTCGATTTAATTAGTCCCATTTGGTCATCATTTAGATATAATCCCATTTTATGCATGAAGTTTTGTGGAAAATGTAAATCAAGGTTTTGGAGAAAACTTTATACCACCTATGCATCGTGGAGTTATGAGGGGTATAAGGATTTTTTTTCAAGAAAATAATTTTTGGATTAAATTTTAAAAATTTGAATATTCCATATTAGGTATTAAAGATATACTGACGTGGAACATTGTCTTGGAGGATTTTTTGAAAATAAATTTTAAATATGAATGCATAATAATCACTATAAAAAGGAAACATGTTAGTAAAACAAAAATAAATAATAATTTCACAAACAAACAATCGTAACAAAAAAACATTAAAAAAAAGAGATGATCAGAATGTATCTCATAATTGTCTCCAATTATTTAAGAAATGACAATTTGAAGACATGTTTGGATTTGGTGGTAATTTGAGGGACAAAAAAAAGTTTTAATCGAAGCAATCTAGGGTACCCGAAAGAGAGAAAATTTTAGATTTTGAGGTAAAAGTAGGGTTAGAGTATCCCCTCAAAGAGATGGAGTTAGAGTGTCCCCGAAAATGAAGATTTTAATATTTTAAGAGAAAATTGACATTTTTTGTGGAAGGTAAGGTTGGAATATCCCCTCGGAGTGATATTTTGAGGTAAAAGTAGGGTTGGAGTATCCCCTCAAAGAGATAGAGTTCCAGGGCCCCCGAAGATGAAGATTTTAATATTTTAAGAGAAAATTGACATTTTTTGTGAAAGATAAGGTCGGAATATCCCCTCGGAGTGATAAGATTGCAGTATGCCCGAGGATGAAATTTTTTTTGATGATTTAATAATATAATTGGAAATCTTGAATGAATTTAAGAGAGGAAATTATCATTTTTATGGAAACAGAGTTGGAGTGTCCCCTCGGAGTGATGGGGTTGGAGTATCCCCAAGGATGAAAACTTTTGATATGTTGAGAAAATGATTATCTTAGAAAGAGGTATTTTGAAAATAGGAAATCAGAGAAAATATATTTTTGCCTTAAGTTTTGATCCAGGCTAAAGGGTTTATGTAGCAGGGGAACCAATTGAATGCATTTTAAGACATTCGAATGTCTCTATAAAGGCATTTCAAAAATTAGGTTAAAATAAGGGCTAAATAAGGTACCATTAGAAAGGTAACTCGGCAAGGATTGATATAAAAATATTCTAAAAATCCTAGAAAATCACTTTCTAGGTAGAATTAATTTTTGAAATTAAGCCCATCTTGACACTAGCAGCATATACAGGGGAAAAAGCATGTGGATTTTGAAAAATCATTACAAGCTTATTCATAATTGTTAAATCACAAACAATACCTTTCTGGAAAGGGAATATTGCAAGCTTTTTAGGAAAATATTTAAAATATACAAAAAAAATCATATGATGGACCGAAGTGGTCCAAACATAATGTAATGCGTTAGTTCTAAGGGTTTCGGATAGCAAAATTTAAAAAATCATAATTCTTCATCTGGAATAATCTAAAGGCAAATAAGACATCATTGGAAAGGTATCTAAATTCCCTTTAAGAAACCAAAAAATTCTAGAAAAATCATTTATGATTTGAAAATAATTTTTTAAACTCAGACTATAATGCTGCCAGAGCAAAAATAGGGGATTATTTAATTTTTCGTTTTTAGGGTCAAATTCGAGTTATGGACATCCGAACATCCATAACATAAGGGAAAAGAATGACATGGGCATCACAAATTCATTCCATAATCCTGGATTAATTTAGGACAATGAAACAACCTGTTGACCATGCAATTATGAAGGTGGTAAACTCAATATATTTTCAACTAAAAAGGGTCATTTGTAATTGAAAAACGGCATCTCAAAACTTATTTTACCATGAATCCATATCTAAAATATTTAATTTGTCCCTAAGATCGATAGACCAATTTTATGAAAATATTAAATCCATGCTATTCTCCATCTATTAGAGGCAACATGAACGTAACTTAGGGATTTTTTTGAAAATTAGATTTTTAGCAAACAAGCAAGCATCTTGACAGAGATAAAACATGAAAACACACAAAGATGACATTTTAACATGGAAAAGATGACAAAAATGAAAAAAGATGATAAATAAGGTGCATGGAAATGATAACTCCATGAATGGCATCACAATCATGTTATGGAAGATGACATTAACATATTTAAGCAAAGAAAAGCATGCTGGAGTTTTAAAGGCAGGATTTTTGTGCCATAAGACTCCTTAAAATGCAAGATAATGCATGATCACACTCAATGCATAGTGGAAAGAACATCCAAGCATGTGTTAAACATGTGAAAATAGGTAGAACGTCATAAAAAAAGCCTAAATAGAAGACTGCTTCGATGATAGAATGAAAAAGAAGAAGTTTGGCCCACCTAGAAACATCAAGATCCTAAAACTATCGTAATCAAGGCAACAATAATGCATGAGAGTCTTAGAATGGTCATGGCAATATAAATTTCTCTAAGATAATGCAACTACTGCAAATGAGAAAAGAAATGAGCTAGGTGAAAAAATATATCGAAAGCCTCAAACTTTAGCCTTTTCATTGAGCAGCAACTTTAAGCTCACCTTTTTTCCTTTTTTGATGTTGATGTTTAAGGAAGACTTGAAAAAAAAAAGATTTTCCTGGTAAGGTGGAAGGTTTTGAGATGAGGGATGAATAGAATAAAGGGTCTTAGAGGTGTTTTTGGT
>JBBYHL010446805.1:42843-53250 GCA_038381835.1 Adansonia madagascariensis
ATATGACAGATATCCCAACCTTGAACATGTTAAGAAAAATAACAAGAATGATAGTAGTTGCTTACTGACCTAATGGGCAATATTTTATATGACAGATGTGGCAACAAATAAAGGTTGGTAGGCATGATAAATACTTGGCATTAATCCATTATTGGGGTCACAAAATCGGAATATCAACACATGACATTCATTAATACTTCTTTTGGATGCCTCCAAACACATCAAAATTTCTGCCTCTATTTATTATTATTTTATACAGCCACTTTTCATTGTTTGGGTAAATTAGAAGCAGCAAGTTTGAATATAATATAATTACATGAAATGAATGACGTGACACAAAAAATGACATGAATATATAAGTGTATTAATATTTATATAACATAATTTAGTAATGTATTGAAATTTATATTAATATATGATATTTTTAATATGATTATAATGCAATTAATTATGTGTCCCAAAAACAATTTTGGGTAAAAACAGTTCCAACGAGTCCATGAAAATGGTTTAAAGTGATATTTAAAGTGTTTTATATATTTGAACGATTTAAATATATAATACTTTAAATATAATTATAACACAAAAGACGCATACAGTGGATTTCATAACCTTTTTTAGTTACTTGAAATGAATTAGTTTTTACACTTGCTTAAACAACTATAGGATATTTAACCAAAGTTTGAACCCTCCATTTTCCCTTGGACTTCTTTTTATGTGTCAAGTAAACAACGTTGGTAAGAACGGTTAATCTAAAAGGAACATTATTTTTTCTTTGTAACGATATAGAAGTTAAATTGTGTTCATAAAGTTCCTTTATCTCTTGCAAGTATTCAACCACAACAACCTCATGCTTTTGTATTTTGCATTGATATAAAATTTTTCATACGCTTTTGAGTCTAAACTAGAGAATATTTGGCATTGATCACAGTTCAATTGTGCTATCGTACACGAAATGCAATCCCAAACCTAACCTAGGGATAGAAATAGAAATTTACAGTTATTTAGAATGTGGTAGTTGTTTGATTTGAACTACATAAAAGATCATGTCTATAGTCTCACTAATCGTTACATGACACTTGCAACATTATCAAATTTATGTCTACAATTAATTAAATAATATTTGTGATACCTATAATCGCGATACCATAAAAGCATTCGCGATAAAATTTGTAATTATAATTTAGAATTATATTCCACTCATTTGTGCATATAATATGCAAATAGTTTGGATCAAATAATTGCCACTCTCTTTTTGTAATTTATACGAAAGCAAGGATAAGATTTCGAACTTTATCGATCCTAATTTAGAACTTAAATTATACAAACCAATTAACATTTCTTGCATAAAAGTACCAAAGTTATAACACTAAGAACAATAGCTAGTACTACAGTAAAAAACACTATTTGCTAGTTATATACATAGCTGGTCGAATTGAATCATGTTATGATTAAGTAAAGGGATCGTTGTTTTATATAGTTTTAGTTAAATTTTTAAGTTTTACAAATAAAATTAAAAGATTATCATGAATTTTTATTATTTTACATTTTAAAATATATTCTAATAAATCCTAAAAAAATATGTGTCAATCTTCTCTAACACTTAAGTACCAGTCTTAAATCCATTGATAGTGAAAAATTTTATTGTTCTAATTCTTAAATTAGAAATGTCTTAAGCGTAAACGCAACTATTCGTGTGAACTTGACACTAAATTTAATTTAATTAATTTAAATAATTATTTTAAAAAATAAACTTTAATTAATATAAATTTAAAATTTTAACATTTTTAACTCTTATTTTCTATTCGCAAACGTGGCTTCCATCATTTAAGGGGAATAAAAAACTATACGTGTGAACTTACATGGGAGGAGGTAATTTTGGCCAACCCTAAGAGGATGGTGAGACTAGGTCAAAAGTGGTATCCTCTTTCTTTCTCTCTCTATAGCCCTAAAACATAAAAGTTAGAAAGTTTAGGGTTAGTGTTTCTCTGTCTAAGAAGATGGCTCTAAGGCTGCCTGGACGAGGCATGATTATGAGTAGATTACCGAGAGCATTATTTTTACAGTGAAGCTTAGCAGGCTTTTCAATTAATATAATAAAAAAGGACCTTGAGGCCATGTGTTTTACCGTCTTTGATTCCTTTCTTGACGGTCAAACTTACAGTGGGGTTTTTGCACCCTTCGAGATCAATCTCTCTCTCTCTCTCTCTCTCTCCCTTTCTGCAACACCCTTCCCCGCCTCTCTTAAACTATTTATTGTCTTTGTCTCCACTGCATCCGTACCCGTTCACTATTATCACCATACTATCGTATCATACTTATTATTATATCCTCTACTTATACTCATAATTTCAACATATATTACTATATAGTATATACAATTAAGATACATTCTGATATTTTTGTCTCATAGTCAGATTAAGGCTTAGAGTTTTAAAGAACATGGTTAGAATGCAACTGACGACTAACTTAAAGGACATATATTGGATAGATTTTCTCAAAGTTGAAAATTTATTAAGATTTAAGTGAGAAATATCTTTTTCAGATAATTAAATAAAAATTGTGAGTTACTGGTAGATTAAGAATCTAAATTAAAAAATAGGGTTGGAATTAGTTTATTTCAAAAACATATTTGGATGGCCGATAGTAGTAAATTCTTGACATTTATTTCTTGGAAACATTAAACTTAGATTAATGTTGAGAAACTTTACCACATTTCTTCCAATAATTATGTACATACGGAGATAAATGCTTTAAATTAAGGACATGAGCATTTAGGTCAAAACTAGCCCGCGGCATGATCAAGCAAGTTTATACAGCATGACGATAGAAAATTACCTTAAAATTAAGTGAAACACAATTTGATTGATTAGAAATTATATGCCCCGAACACTATAATGAAAAACGTGGCAATCATAGAAAAAAACTTACGTTTCGTCTAATGGGTGAAATATTGAAATATGTAGCTAGCTAGCGAATGGAAGTGGAGATTGAGAGGACAAGAGCATTGAAAATATATAGGGATTGGGGTGTTTGAGAGAGTTCCATTTGGATCCTTCAACATTAGATTTTCATCCAATCTGCCGACTGAAAAGAGAAGTGAAAATGGAAATGAAAAAGAAAAATAAAAAATTGAGAATGAAATAAACTGAAAGACCCGGAAGACAAGGGTTACTGTCCTGAGATAAGGGTGCAAAAAGCAAACCCTTCTCCATATATTTTCTTATTAATTAACTATTATTTTTTAAAATAATGTAAATAAAGGATTCTCTTCTCCTTTGCAGTTTGCATTCTAATTTAAAAAATCCAGAAAATTTTGTCAGTCAGTCATTCATGAATTATTGTTGTGTGAACAGGAGAGGGACTGAGAGAAAGGAGAGAGATAATTAAAAAACAAAAAAAAAAGGGAAAGACTCCCGTTTGTAGCGGGGGAGCAGTTTGATGATTAGGAGTTGGGGATCATAATATGTGGTAAAGTAATAGCATGGCCATGAATGGATGGAATGTGAGAAAGTTATGGGGTTTTGTGGGCAAAGACTGAAGGCCGCTTTGCACTGCACTGCTCCTATGTGCATTATAAAAAAAAGTTTTGCTAAAAAGTAGGTTCTGAAAATTTATGTATTTATATTATTTTATATATTTTATTAATTTATAATTGTATTTAAAGTATTTATATTTATATAAATTTTAATATGTTTATAATTTGTATTATATATATTTAAAACATTTATATAGTATAATATTTTATTTTTATGTCATATTTATATAATCATATCTAATATTATTAAATTTATTGATAAATATTCTTAAACACTCTTAATTAATATCATATATAATAATAATATTATATTAAATATAAAAATTAATAAATATATTTATCATTTTAATACACTAAATTAAGATTTTATTATATATGACATTCTTAAAGAACGTTTTTAATGCGTTCCTTAACAAAAAGCCATAAATAAGATGAAATTATGGAGAGAGAGAGAGAGAGAGAGAGCAATGAAAAGGGAATGGTTAGGGGGCGTGGTAGGAGCAGATTTCATTGACAATGAAATGATTTGTGTCCAACTGGGCTTCAATAAATGGGTGTGGGCAGGGGCTGTGTCTGGGTTTTTTCTCCCACTTCATTTGTCAGGTATTTATATCATCTTCTACTACAGGTGTTTCGCAGCACAGAAAGAGAACCAAAAAAACAAAGTATTCTTTCAATTTCAAATGCATTTTCATTAAATATTATTATGCTATAGTAATGAGCATCTGAACATGTACACATGTACATATATGCAACTGTTGGATATTATTCCCCTCCTAGAGATCTTCGAACTTAATTTTATGTTCCAAATGGAGAATATATACAAGTTTTGTTTTAAGTTGTTTGGGTACAAAAGTGTTTAGATGATGAGCAGTTATCCCATTCCAGAATCAAGGTACATATTATAAATATTAATCAGAATATATATTGAACGTATAAATCGTCTTTAAAAGAGGATTGAGTTTGTTTTAAGCTTAAGAAACCACAATCTTTCCATAGGTTCATAACCCATGTATTAGCCCTTATTGTCTTATATTTTATAAATAAAAAATAAATTCAACTATCTATCAAAGCTATGAAGATAAGCTCAACTTGCATATTCTTAGATAATTACAACCAAAATTTTCTACCTCTTTTCTCCTCGTGTACCTTTTCATTATTTTTTTGTTCTCTTTTAAATAAATCCTTTCTAAAAAATGGAGCAACTTAGAGAAAGTTGGTATGCAATAGTCCTTTAAGGATGTCTCATAAGATAGATTATGAAAAGAATCTTCTCAAATCCTCCTTTTATAATGATTTTCCGGACCTGCTTACTTTCGTAATAATTGTTCACTTCACGTACAAGATAAATACAAGCCTTTCTCAGTCAAATATATTTATATATATGTGTGAAAATAATTGAATTCAAAATTTTACTTAATTTAATTTATGTAATTTTATTTTTTTAAAAGAATTATATTTAATAATTTTAAATTTTAAATTTTAAACGCTGAGGTAATTTTTTTTTTATCTCTAGAGTTGAGTCTCTTTGTACCAAGAATATTTTGCTATCCTAAGAATGCCCTCGAATTTGAAGGGTGGTCTATTTATGATTAATATCGGCCATGAGAGAGAAAGAGAGAAGGTTATATAAACCTTCATTTTTTTTGCCTTGGAAGAGATGACTTCTCTTCAAATTTTTGACCTTTCCTCTTCTTTTTTTTTTTCTTCACTACTTTTGAAAGGTTCCTCTCTCTCTCTCTCTCTCTCACTTCTGCCCCCGCTACTACTTTCATGCATGAGCTAATTCTTCATCTCCCTTTGCTTGCCAGTGCACCCTAAAAATCATTGATCTTTCACACTTGTCATATTTCAATTTTTATGGCTTCCATGAACAACTGGTTGGCATTTTCTTTGTCACCTCAAGAACTCCCATCACAGCCAGCTGTTAATCATCAAGATCCTCATTCTCAAACCACAGTTCCTCGCCTTGGTTTCAACTCCGATGAAATCTCCCGTACGGATGTGGCTGGCGAGTGTTTCGATCTCACCTCGGACTCCTCGGCTCCTTCTCTCAATCTCCCTCCCCCTTTTGGCATACTTGAAGCCTTCAATAGAAACAATCAATCCCAAGGTTTGGTTTGGTTTTCTTAGTTTAGTAAAATTACATCCTTCTCTAATTTCAGAGTCTAAAGCTCGTAAACCCTTACCATTAATTTTTGTTCTTAAATCATTTTTCAAAAGTTTGATTCTTTTTTTTTTTCCTCCTTGCAGACTGGAATATGAAGGGTTTAGGTTTGAACTCAGATGGAAACTACAAGACAAGCTCAGAGCTTTCCATGTTCATGGGTAGTTCATCATGCAATAGCCAAAACCTTGATCAAAGCAACCAAGAACCAAAGCTTGAAAACTTCCTTGGAAGCCACTCATTCGCCAATCATCAACAGAATAACCTCCACGGTTGCAATACTATGTACAATACCACCACTGGTGAATACATGTTTCCCAACTGTTCACTGCAACTCCCACCAGAAGATACAACAAATGCAAGAACAAGCAACGGAGGAGATGACAACAACAATAATAATACCAACATCAACACCGCCAATAGCAGCAGCTCCATTGGTTTATCCATGATCAAGACTTGGTTAAGGAACCAACCAGCACCGACTCAAGCAGAGGCTAAAAACAATGGTGGTGCTTCACAGTCTTTGTCTCTTTCAATGAGTACTGGTTCACAAACAGGCTCTCCTTTGCCTCTCCTCACCACAAGCACTGGCGGCGGAAGCTGTGGAGAGAGCTCTTCCTCTGATAATAATAAGCAGCAAAAGACACCAACATGTATGGATATCACCCAAAGCGGTGCAAGTGAAGCGACGCCAAGGAAATCTATTGACACTTTTGGCCAAAGAACTTCCATATATCGTGGTGTAACCAGGTTATTATTTTCTTTGCACAAAAGCATAAAATAATCTCCTTTTTTCCCTCATATCTAAAGATTTTAGGGTTTCTTTTGCTTTTTGCAGGCATAGATGGACTGGTAGATATGAGGCTCATTTGTGGGATAATAGTTGCAGAAGAGAAGGACAAACTCGGAAAGGAAGGCAAGGTATTGTTTTAATTTCTCAATAATATATATTGTTTTAACGGAAAAAAAACTTTTGTATCCTGGCTATTTCTAGCACTACATATACACAAACAAGGCACTGGAGTTTTTTCTTTTTCGGATACATTTTTAGTATATTTACTAACTCCTAACTCCATTTTCTTCAATTTTATATGATTTGATGCGGGCTTCCTCGATATACTTGCAGTTTATTTGGGTAGGTACAAAGGATGACTGCTTTTCTGAATCTGTTATCCTTGGTTAATTTGCTGAAGTTTCTCAACCCTTTATTTTTCTTTGTTTGGCTAAAATTTTTGGTTTATAGGAGGGTATGATAAAGAAGAAAAGGCAGCTAGAGCTTATGATTTAGCAGCACTAAAGTACTGGGGAACCACAACAACAACAAATTTTCCTGTAAGTTAATTTCCACTTCTTTTTGTTCCCCAAGTAAACTATAAGGTATTAATTCCCTCTTTTTCTTCTTCTTTGTAAATTTGTATTCATTCTTTCTCGGGAAATGAATTCCTGTAAATTTGCCCCATGTTCTTACTGCCATCTAACATGCAATCTTTTTAGCCACACAAAATGGGGGGGGGGGGATTCTTGAGGAGTTTTATATTAATCTGAGACTGTACAATGTTCTTGAGCTTCTAAAAGGCATCCCCATTCCCCATTAATAGGAAATTTGTCATGTAATAACAAGAGTATAAAAGAAAAACAAATAAATACTGTTGTGTAGTTTCTTTGGGTTGAATATTGCCTAAATTTATGGGTTTTGTTTGCTAACACTGGTAAAATCTTCTCTATTTTATATTATACTATATATATATATATTTATATATTTAATTGCAGATTAGCAACTATGAAAAAGAGTTGGAAGAAATGAAGCACATGACCAGGCAGGAGTATGTTGCGTCCCTTCGAAGGTATAGAATTGGAAAAACAATGGCTTTATAAATTTTTTTTTTATTTTGACGGGCCAACAATTATAGAAATGGTAGAATTTTATGTGTTTCCTTTCCTTGATGCAGGAAGAGTAGTGGATTTTCTCGAGGAGCATCCATCTATAGAGGAGTCACAAGGTAAGTAATGTGAACTGAACATGAAAAATTAAGCTTCTTCATTTTTCATTAAATAGTGGCATCATTTTATTTTCCATATTGGATGAATGCTTTTGGATTCTTTGTTGAATAAGGATGCACTTACACCCTAATTTTAGAACTTTTTTTTTTAATTTTCACGTGATTTATATTTATTTAGTCCAATGTTCTCATATTTTAAACTCTATTCATACAAATTATGTACGTGAAATTTTAAGTAAATTAAACATGCATGTTTAACTATTTGTTTGAAGTCAAAAATTTTGACCATTATATATATATATGTATATATTATATATAAGAAGCTATTTTCAATAATATGATATAGATATAGGATCAATTGAAAACTTTATGTGCATAATGAATGTGATTATATTGCTAAATTTTTAATTAATTTATTAAAATATTAATCACATATTAAATTATAAAAGTGTGTAAATCTAATAAATTGTATACCAATTTAAATTAATTTCTCCTTGTCTTTGTTTGATAAGAAAAAAATAAGAAAAGGGTCATCTCTAATTGTTTAAGTTATTAAACAGCA
Organism: Adansonia madagascariensis; assembly: GCA_038381835.1. NCBI lineage: Eukaryota > Viridiplantae > Streptophyta > Magnoliopsida > Malvales > Malvaceae > Adansonia > Adansonia madagascariensis. The sequence goes on from JBBYHL010446805.1 coordinate 51,108, forward strand.
TATTATATTATGAATTTACTTTTTCTTTAAATAGTCAGGATTGTTAGGATTTGATTCTTAGCTATTGAAATTAAGAGTTCAGTATTTTATAAACAGATAACATGGTTGTTAGGTATATAATGTTATAAAATTCAACCATTGAATTAAATAAGTAAGCATGAAAAATAATTGCACTTGGGATTCTCGTAAGGGACGAGAAAAATTACCATAATTTCTGTTTCCTTCTAGAAATACTCAATTTGTAAGCATGCAGTCAGTTTCATTTTTCATTCTTAAATGAGTTTATTGAGAAGAAACTTTTGCTGTGAGGAATATTGCAGTTGTTAATAATTAAAATTGTAATATTGGTTGAAAAACAGGCACCACCAGCATGGAAGATGGCAAGCAAGGATTGGAAGAGTTGCTGGAAACAAAGACCTTTATTTGGGAACATTCAGTAAGTCTGATTTCTGTGTTTCGAATCTTTCTTATGTGTTTAACCATTGCAGCCATAATTTCCTAGTCAATCAAACTAAAAAGTTTTCAAATAATGGTAACAAATTGAACCGCTATACGCAACAGATTATTGGTGTTTTTTTTGGTACAAAAGAATCCATAACCTGAATATGAAAGAATGAGTTACAAATGCTGGAATTCAAATTTTAAATCTCCTAAAGATAATTATATATGCCTACTGAATTGAATATCATATTCGAATTATTAGTAATTTTGGGTAACCTTTGTTTTTGTTTTTGGCTTTTTTAATGAATTATTATATAGGTACGCAAGAAGAGGCAGCAGAAGCCTATGACATTGCAGCCATAAAATTTCGAGGACTGAACGCTGTAACCAACTTTGATATGAGCAGATATGATGTTAAGAGCATACTAGAAAGCAGTACATTGCCTATTGGTGGAGCTGCAAAGCGATTGAAAGATGTTGAGCAAGCAGAAATGGGTTTAGATGTACAAAGGACAGATGATGATAACATGAGTACGCACTTGTCTGATGGAATCAACTATTATGGTGCAGCACACCATGGGTGGCCTGCCATTGCATTTCAACAAGCTCAGCCTTTCAGCATGCACTACCCCCATGGACAAAGAGTTTGGTGCAAGCAAGAGCAAGATTCTGATGCCAATCACACCTTCCAGGATCTGAATCAACTACAACTAGGAAGCACCCACAACTTTTTTCAGCCTTCTGTTTTGCACAATCTCATGGCAATGGACTCATCTTCAGTGGAGCATAGCTCTGGCTCTAACTCAGTCATCTATAGCAATGATGGTGCTGGAAGTAATGGTGGTAATGGTAGCTATCAAGGGGTTGGGTATGGAGGAAATGGAGGATACGCGATCCCCTTGGGCACAGTTGTAGCTAGTGATAATTACCAAAATAATCAAGGGAATGGTTTTGGAGAGAATGAAGTGAAAGCACTTGGTTATGAAAACATGTATGGAGCAGCTGATCCTTACCATTCAAGGAACATTTATTATCTTTCGCAGCAATCATCAACTGGTGCAATGAAAGGTAGCTCATATGATCAAGCGCCAGCATGCAACAGCTGGGTGCCAACTGCAGTTCCTACAATTGCACAAAGGTCTAACAATATGGTTGTCTGCCATGGAGCCCCAACTTTCACATGGAATGATACATAAGAAATAAGAAGTCAAGGAGATGGGTCTAGGGAAAGAAAAGGATGTATAATACATATATCTAATTTCTTAGTTTGATTTCTTCCTTCTAATTTAACTAATTGAACTCAGGAAGATAGGACAGCCCTTTTTTATTTTAAATCCTCTAACCTTGCAGGCAGAAGCATGACAATTTTAGAATTAAGGGTCCTAACTGAAGTTCAGCAATAGCATATGAGGGTGCATTTTCTCAATTGCTATGAATTTTGGGAGAACTTCAGGTAAGACATATATGGATCCTCGGAAAGTTTATAATTAATGCTCGGAATTGTAATTTTGAATAACTTAATCATGAATTTTATGATAAAAAGAATTGGTTTTCCTCTACTTTTGTTAATAGTTGTAATTCAATGTATCATGTGTTCTAATTAACTCTCTCTCTCTCTCTCTCTCTATATATATATGGTGCATGTGGAATTCTTGTGAACATTGAAATGCATCATATATATATATATATATATATATATATA
>JBBYHL010446836.1:0-16667 GCA_038381835.1 Adansonia madagascariensis
TAAGAAAAATTAAATTGAAATTGATATAGCAAATTAATTTTATATCATTTTGGTGCTAACAAGTATTGATTTTAATATAAAAATATAATTAAAAATGTCTTTTTATAAACTTACCTAAAAGTTAGCATTTGTTGTCAAGTGTGTTACACATGAATTTTAATTATTTTATAAAATTTTAAACATATAATTTTATATTTTACAAATAAATGAAATTCATAAAGTATTCATTAATAAATTTTATATTAACATATAAAATTTATTCCAAGCGCAAATTATGTCAAATTGATATATATTTTTTTAATAAAGTAAATTTATTTATTTTTTACTGTTAATGGAAATTGGAACTTTAAAAGTAAAGCAAGTTAATATAAATCTTAACTCTTTTTTTATTTAATATAAATAAATTTATTTAACAAAATAAACTAAAATTCTTATAAAGTTGATAAACCTTATTAATAGTAAAATTAAGGAAAAAATATTTTTTTAAGATTAATAAAAAATTAAACTTTTGAAATAAAGTAATCTAATGTAAACTTTGACTTTTTTATCTTATTTAAAAATATTATTTAACAAAAAATTTTTAATAAAATCAAAGTTAATTACTTATAAATTTAATAAATCTTGTTAATAAAAAAGCAGTTTATAATAACAATTTAAAAATTTATCGACCAAAATAATTATTTTCGTTAGTTCAAATATATATATACATATATATATATATATATATATATATATATATATAAACCCAAGATTTCACCAAACTCCAATGCTAGGCTGTCACGATCAGGGAAGTGGCCTGCTCCAAGAGGATGTGTGGGCCGCAAATAGGATAAGCCCAAAAACTAATAAATAGTTAAAAATAAAATAACTAAGCCCAATAAGTTTTCTAGACATCCAATCGAACCCTAACATAACTTACGAGGAAATACTCTTTCAAAATTAAGCACATTTATACAATCAAATTAAATTTGATCATGATACTATTTTATATATTATATTTTGTTCACATGTTATATAATAGTATTGTATTTAAAATTATCATATTTATAAATTATTAATTATTATATCTTTAGTAGTTATTATTATTTAGTATTTGACATATATATTATGGTAAATTATGAAAATATTAATAATTTTTAAAATTTATTTTTAGAAAATTTATTTTTAAGTTAAGATTATATTATTATAATAAAAAATTATGCGATAATTAATTAATGAAACTTCTTTCTGTTTTGTATTACTAGCCCCTAAATCATAATCCCATACTCTTATTTATTCTTCAAATAAAACTATTCATCCATTTTGATTTAATTATTAGTATTTACATTTATATTTATATGTATGTATAATATAAATTATAATGTATTTAATTGTTGGAATTCAAGTTCATCAAATCAATATTTTAAATATCAGGATGATTAAACTATAATATATCATATTTTTTATAATAAATTATTTACCAAATTGGTTTTATATAAAAAAGTTAGTTTTATATTTTTTTATGTTAACAATTAATAAATATTAATTTAAATATATAAATATAATTAAAAATATCTTATTTTAACAAAATCTTATTTTAAAATAATAAGAAATTAATAAATTATTTTTAGATTTAAACATTTAAATTACTTAGAAATTATTACATTTAACATAAAATAAAAATGTTCTAAAAGATGTCTGAACCAAAACTTGAACCAAACTCAAAAGGATTCAAACCCAAAATAGCCTAAACTCAAAATCGTCTAACTTAAACCCGCCTTATTGTCACCGTCATTGATCTATCTAACTTGTTTTTCTCGATTTAGGCATAATTTGATAATTTTGAAAATTTAAGTATCCATTTTACTTAAATATGAGTATTATTATATATCTAGAATCATTATCCCAATTCATTTGCATATTTGTTAATTATTATGACGCAATGTACAATCACTATAACACAATTACATGTCAACATCATATTTTATATATTTATAGAAAATCACATGGTAAGACTTAAAAAGTTATATTTAAAATAAAAATAATATATTTATCCTAAAAATAACTTGCATAAAGATAAGAGATTATGTAATTTGATCTAAATTAAATGATAAGATATTATTATAAAATAATGTACAAATAATTATGACAAAAATCTATGTATCATTATGAGAGACTTATGTTATTTACTTTATTATGAATTACAAAAGAATGGATTATACTTTTAAAATAAAAATAATACATTTATTTTAACTAATATGAAAAAGGACAATGCATTTTTAAGATTATTATAAGTATATCCATGATAATCAAAATAATATAATTTATTTTAAATCTTATTATACAATTTTATCATAACTGATATAATATTTTATTAATTTATTTAAGAGATTATTTTATATTTAAAAGATTATTAATCCTATCCATATTCACTGCATGGATGAAATTAATAAATAATTAAATAATACATAAAAAGTGAAATAATTGGAAAAGAGGAAAAATAAAAAAATCGTAGAAATTTTAAATAATTACTGAATCTCCAACGTTTTAGAAGGGTGAAAAAAGTGAAAGCAAGTTAACAAATGAATATCATTTTATTTAAAAAAAAAATATTATCAACAAAACCTTATGTATATCGGTTGTTTATGATTTGACTTTTATATATTTTTTTCAATTGAGTTAGTATTATTTGATTGATTATATCAAATTTAGTTAAGATAATTATTAATAATATAGATAAATTTTAATCTTTAAACAATTGTTTTTGAAGCCTTAAACAATTAATTTAAAAAGATTATAATGATAATAATACAACAAACTTACTATTTTAAAAGTTGATTTACAACCCATTGATTAAATTTTAATTTCTAATACCTTAACGGTATACATAGTAACATTAACTTGGTCTTTTTCATTTTCTAATTTTTACCACTATCATAGTTTGCGGAGTGCCAACTTACCATACTCTAAAGTGATAATTACAAATTATAAAATTAAAATCAATTAATAATTTATTATTTTTATTATTTTTATTAAATTTATATTTTTAAAATAAAATTATAATTTATTTAAGTACGGTCATTTCAAATCTATCGTATATATCAATTTGAATTTTAATCATTTTAAGTTCAGATAAATTTGAATTTAAATTAATTTAGATTTAGATAATTTTAATTTTAATTTATTTTTATTTTAAATTAAATCGAATTTAAATTATTATTTTTGATCGAATCGAATTAGATCAACTTTTAATTTTTGTGAGCTAATCGATTTTCACAATCGACAGACATATCTCAGAGTGACTTGATAACACCTACAAATGAAAGCATGTAACAAGAGGAATTAAGGTAACCCCACTTTTTTCCTTGTTTATTTGGTTTTTTCATTCTCATTTAACGCTCCTTTGAAAGAAACAAGAAACTGCCAGTTCTTCATTGAGCTTATTAGAAAGGAACAAAACCATGACAATGTCTACGAGCTAGTACATGCTAGCCTTTATCTATTAATAACTACCGGTATTACAATAAGTGACATGCAGCCAATTATTTTCATTGCATGGCTGGAGCTTATGTATCTAATATATATAGATATAGATATATATATATATATATATGAATATTTAGTTCAGATAAATGAAATACATCGAAAATGTCTTTCGTCCTTAGGGCATTCCTAACAAATCTTGCACTTGCCCTAAAGGAGTAAATCATTCCCATCTCAAGCCCCCATGCCCTCGACGTGCCTTTCAAAACTCCTAACCACCAGAGTTTTAGTAAACCGATCAGCCAGGTTGTCCTTGGATGCGATTTTGCAGACTTTAACAACTCCATCCATCACCAACTCTCTTATAATAAGGTACTTCTTGTCTATATGTTTTGCCCTTTGTGGTGTTTAGATTCCTTGGTATTTGCTATTGCCGCACTATTATAATAAAGTGTAATAGTTCTATCCGTACCAAGAATTACTTCAAGTCTCTATGAGTCATCATTATCATCTATAATTAAATAATAAATAATTTAAAGATAAAAATAAATTTTCACCAATCAAATTTCAGTAACTTATGAGTCGTTCTATTAAATTTCTCTTTTGAGTCATCATCTTTATCTTCTTTTTAATTAAAATTATATCATATGCATTGTATGTAATTTTACGTGTTTAATTTTTAAATTATTAAATAATATATTTTTTCATATAAATAATGAATTAGTTGATAATAGTTTAAAGAATAACTTAATTCCAAGAACCTTTCTGATGAATTATTTTTTAAATCTATTAAATTTACAATATGCAGAAATTTTTCTAAACCAAAGCAATCTTAAAAAAAAATAAAAATAAAAATTGCATTTAAAAAAGAACAACTTAACAAAGAGCCAAAAACATTTTTTTGTGAAAGAAAATTTTTTAAAGCTGTTAAATTTATAAATATTGAACTTTGCCTAAGAAAGAGATAAACAAATTTGTTATGATCGTGAATGAAAAAAAAAACAAAACTATTCTAAGAAAAAAAGTAAGAAACTATATTCAAAAACAAAGAAAAAAAAGGGGTTGAAAAAGGATTATCTAATGTTTAATGTTTTATGAAAATAACAGTTAAAGTATCTATTTTATAGTAAAAAGTGTTAGTTTTAGTTGGTATTTAACTACATTACTAATTAAACGATAATTGCTATAAAACTGTAAGTATTAATTTAAGATATATAAAAATTAACAAATGATTAAATTGTAAAAAAAAGAAAGCATCATTATCTTATTTTAATCGTATATTTGGATAAAAGTTTAAAAAATATAATATTAATCTTATAATATATAATATAATATTAAAATATTATTCCGAAGGTTATTAGATAATACAATGAACAAAAATAGATATTATCATCTAATATAAGTGCTTTAATCAAATTAAACTTCTTACTTATAACTTAGATTAATATTGTTAATAATAAAATATTTATAATGGTAATTTAAAAATAGAATAAACAATTATGACTATTTTCGTTAGCTCATAAAATTTCCGCAATCGTATTTTTAGATATATTATAGATAATTTAATTGAAGTGACTAAGTTATCCACGAATTCTCTCACTTAGCTTTATAAATAGATAGTTCTTTCTAACTCGCAAGACTTGAAGACAATTTTGAGAAAATCAGCTAAAAAAGACAATCAGAGAAAGATGAAGAATTAAATTTCAACAATTCAAATCCAAGAAGAACAAAAACTAGGATTTTATTTGGCCCTATTTTCATTTTCATTTTTTATTTTTTTTAACCAAACATGTTTTTTAATGCATTTTTTATTTTCCAAGAGAATAAAAATGAAAACAGTCTCCATTTTCTGAAACCAAGCACACCCTAAAATCTTCAAAATTACAATAAATAAGTTCAAAAAGATAATTAATTGGTGGAAGAATATTTGAAGAACTAAATTCTTGAAGGCTTCCATAAATAGACCTATTATTTTTAATTTGAACTTGAAAAACAATCGAGCGATATGGATTCGAACCCAATCTTACCATATTTGATCATAAAAATCAATAACCCAAATTAGCCCAAACTGAACCTGAAAACAACATTAACTCTAAATGACCCAAATTTAAAATAATCCAACCTCCAAATAACCTAAATATAAAATTATTCGAACTCAAAATGATTTGAAATTAAAAAATTGAAACATTAGCCCGATTAACATGACCTAAATTAAATATAATTTTATTTTAGAAAATATTAATTTAATAAAAAATTATGACAAGATTATTAATTTATTTTAACTTCATAACTTCAATTATCTTTTAAAATCTTCTTTCTACTATTATAATTTTATAATTTTATATTATCTTTTTCATTATAATTAAAAATAAATTATTTTATCATTATGATTGAATTTTGATTTTTATTTTCTTTAACATATGTTATGAATAAAGTTCTTCATTTCTTTTTACTTTAATAAAGTACTTAAATGATCAATAATTATTTTTTTAAAACAAAAAGTGATTAACAATAATTCGATAAAACTATATTTTATAGTACTTATGATTATCTTAGAATATAATTTAATGTTAAAATAATTAATATATGTTACATTATTTATGATAATCTAATAATATTATTTAATATAAATTATATTGTTATTCTCATGGTATATATAACAATAAATTATATAATATTTGTTTTAATATGTCAAATCTTAAGATTCGACTGTTAGACATTTCCTCAATCTTTCATTGGTATTAGATTTTCAACAAAAATCACAAAATCTTTGGAAAATTCTACTATGAGGTTCTTAACAAATACTTCCCATTAGCTTAAATTGATATCAGCCATTAGATAGAAAATAGTTAATTTACACCGTTGAAAATTAAAAAAAATTAGAATAACCTGCAAAGCAGGTCATTTTCATCGAGCCAAATTTCCTAAAATTCTAACCCCAAAACTTTCAAACCCTAAAATTCAAAAAACCTCCCTAATTCATCCTCTAAAGTCAAAACTGAAATTCGATTATTCTTCACAGTCGCCTCTTTTTCTTCACTTCCCAATCGGGCGATCGACCATAACCCCAAATTATTTCTCGATTGGTAAGATTATCTTGGAAAAAATTTGGATTATTGGTTGAAAAAGTTATTCAGAGCTATGCCCAAAGCATTTTAAACAATAAGATCACGAGGAAAACGAGAATAGACAAGCTAAGGCTTAGGTAAATGGAATTTATTTTATTATTATTGTTCTTGCATTTTCTTCAACAAATTTTTATGTTTTGGATGATCGAATTTGAAATCTTATTGGTATCTTAGAACTTCAAATTTTGTAATTTTAAGCACTGTCATATTCATTATTGATTTGCTTGTCTGAAAATCAAATCCAAAAAAAAGCAAAAAAAATGAAAGCCACACCCAAACCCTAACCTGATCTTTTAACCTTAAATAGTTAGCTTCTTTAGTCGACACTCTATAATTGAAATGGTGTCGATCTTCAGTTTACAGTATCTTGGCAAAATAGTGAACCTATATAAAAGGTAGAAACCCATTTTTCCCTTTTTAATTTTGATTTAGGGCAACTTTAGATTAAAAAAGAATTAGTTTGATTTATTGTCATTGTGGGTTTGAAGTCCATCAGCTTGTCATTTACTATTTCAAAAATGTATAAACAGTAAAATTTATGATTTTTTATCGTAGTTGTTGGAGATGATGTATGGAGTTTATGGAGTTGAAGTTGCTAATTTTTTGAATTAGTTTAATTTATAAGAAGATGTTTGTTGATTTTTTTTTAATTTCTAAAAAATAAATATTTGAATGCCTGAAGGTTCCCCAATTTTGACTTTTATTATAGATTTAAAGAGATGGTTGAAGCTGGCAAAGAGAAGGAAACGATGGTTGAATAGAGTGAAGGGCAAAATAAAACAAAGATAACGAGGAAGGTCAAGAAACCAAATGGTGCCTTCTTGAATTATTAGTAAGTAATAATACAATTTTTTCTATGATAATCTCGTTAAACATAGTAATACCTATATATAAAACATTATGTTTTAGGTTGTTGCATTTAGATTTAAAGAATGTGAGTTAATTGTTTATGTTATTTGCTTTATATAGCATCAATTAGCGAAAGCTAGAAATAGATGGTGAAAAAAATCGAAGATGACAGCAGAGGTCAGTAATAATATTATTTATGGTTCTTATATTGACATTGGTTTCTTTAATTATTTTACTTGTAAGTTACAAGTATTAGGTAACATAGACTTACGATTGATTATTATTTTCTGTACATATAAACATATATATATGCATATTCTTTTTGTGAAGAATAGTAATATAGTGTTATTAAAATAACATGATATGTATGTATGACAATGTGAGTGAATAATGAGTTGGTTTTGTGTCAGGCTCATCGAGAACTAGGAGCTAAATGGAAGCTACTTTCTACAGAGGAGAAAGCGCCTTTCATAAGGCAAACGGTTGCTCAGAAACAATAGTATAAAAATGAAATGGAAGAATTGAAAAGGTAGAAAGTAGACAGTGATAAAGCGAAGAAGGTAATATATATAGGAAGAATATGTTAAAGTAAAGGAAATAATATGTAAAAGTGAAATATAACGTTATTTTAGTATGTGTATTTAATCAGTACTTTATGTGTGGGGCTTGGTGTTGATGCCCTGTAGCCCGTATAACTTGTGTAAAGTCTTCCACTAGTTAAAGGATCAAAAAAAGGAAGATGTTATATCTAGTGTTGGTTTCAGTTCTCTACTACGACTAAAAGGTCTAACTTTAATAAGACAACTGTGCCAATTTTTGGTTGAGAACTTTGATGTTTCAACCAACTGTATTAAATTTGATGGCCATAGTATTTCTTTCGTGTTGTAGGATATTGAATCCATACTTGGTTTACAGAACGACAGAGTCGATGTGTCAAGTTTAATGGAAAAGGAAGATGGGCTTAGTCTTTGTAAGAAGTACAATCTTCCAAGCCATAAGAAGTTGACTTTTGTTCGTTTTGAGAAAGAAATGATGGCATTGGAGGCTGATTCTAAAGAGTTAAAATCTAGAGTCCTGTTGTATATTGTTGGACGATTTCTGTGTCCAATAATCAAAGCTAGTCCAAGTCCAAATTATTATTCACGTTTAATCGAAGATGGTCTTAGTGGGAAGCTTAATTGGGCTAAACACGTCTATAAGAAGCTTCTTCTTGGGATAACAAATTTTCATGCAAGAAAAAGGAAATCATCGAATTCATACTTGACTGGTTGCTTGTTATTGTTGGAGGTCAGTAAATATTGGTTGTTTACTATTGATCCAAACTTGATTTAAAGTTGAGCATGTACCATAATTAGAAGTTTAAGTTATTTAGTACTGATATTAATTAATTGTAATTATTTGTTGTAGATTAAGTTCTGTGATTATTTGTGCGGAGTTCAGAGTGTACAAGCTGCAACTTCAACTTCTATTCCTCGCATTAGTTATTAGGGAAAAGATGAAGTGGGCAAGATATTATCTCCTTCAAAGGACTTCAGAAAGGCATTAAAATTAAAGGTGACACTTATTATCCAACTTTTGTTACTTTATAATTAGTTATTACAAAGGTTATATAAATTTACACATTTGATGGTTTTGTAATTAATTACCTGTAGAGTGTTGATGTCAACGAATATGACATGAGTTGGAGCATGCTGAGTTAAAGGCAAGAATGCTATGTCAAATTTTATAGACAACAACTTCACTATTAATTCATTACCTGTATATTACGTCTATTTACTAATAATATATGTTTTTTATTACAAATTTTCAGGAGATTAAAAACAAGGTCAATCTTGTTGAAAAAAAAGTATGCCATTTGGAATCACAAGTAGATCATCTCGAATCAAATTTAGCTAGCATTGCAGACAATATTAATAGAATGTCTGAAAACATGAAGCACATGAATGCAAGCATTATGAATTATGTTTCCACGGTGGACACCATTAAGGATTCTATGAATGTTGTTTTAAAGAGATAAATCCCAAAGACCAATATAGGTGACATTGAGTTAAAAAAAAACTATTAAGAAAAAAGCGATGGGTAAGGTTGGTGGGAAGAGCATCAAGTTGGAAAAAGTCAATGGTGACTTAGATTGTCCCATTGAGATTGGTTTAGAAGGGAAAGAAATAAATGCTGATTTGGGTACACCAAGTGCAGTGTCCATTACACATCCAAGCTCAAATTGTCCTACCCCACGAAAAAAGAAGGTATACATATTTTCTTATTTTTAAATGAATGATAATTAGATTTTAAGATATGCTAATATTTTTGTCGATTAATATCATTACATATTATAGGGTCAATTCCCTAAGAAAATAAAAAATTATTATGATCTTCGCACAAATATTACGCAAGACTACATTTATCTGACAGCATTTGAAATCTTATCTTGCATGTACATAAAATATGCTTATGTTATACAGCATATATTTCCTTTATCTTTGTTTGTAATATTTTTTGAACGCTTGGACTTTTTATGAATTGGTCTTCAGATCATCTTGATATGTAATATGCTTATTTTTTGGATTTCCATATTATCATATTTCATTGTATTTATTATACTATTATGGGTTTAAGGTATATATACTAAAAGTATAAGATGCTAATTACTAATTAGTAGTACTATATGCCATTTGTTGCGTTAAATAAACATTTGAAGGTTTCTGCAAAGAAGGCCATTGTCAAAGTCCCGAGGGAAATTGGGGAACTTGAATATGCATTATGCAATTATATCTGGAACAGTGATGTCGATAGATAGTAAGTAATAAGATCTTTATTTAAAAAATTTGAGTTTAGGGTACATTTCTTGAAATTGATATTTGCTGCAGTATGAGTTTATATTGTAGTGAAGTTGTTGTCCATTTTGGTGCAACATTTGCAACTATTGAGGATTTTGAATCATTGCGCCCAAAAGAGTGGGTGACTTCAAATGTAAGTGTGTTATATTGTTCTTATGTCCAATGTTAACATTTAGTTTGTAGTATATAATTGGGCTGAATTACATTCATGTTTCCTAGATTATTGACCTTGTGGCGTGGACCATGGCATATGATAGTAAGCCACGCCAATTTCTACAAAGATATAGTATTTTCCTATCAGATTTTGCGTAAGTAGATATTGATGTTGGAATGTTAGAAGTTAATTTCAATTGCTTTGAAAGAAGTGTAACCTTATTCTATTCTTTGCAAACTTGTTTCTTGTCAAAAGATTGCACAGCCACGAAGATCATGGAATTTTTTAAGCAATAATTCATTCGCATAGGATCCCTAAGCGATTGTTATAAGATTACTTCATATTCATTCTTTTATACGGACATATTATTTCATTTAAAACACATATAGTTGTAATATATTTTTCACGAATTATGCAACTGATATTAGAGTAATGCAAAATTTCTAACAAATGTCATTTTGGTTTTAACAATTGCAGATCTACATACTGATGAATGATATGAATAAGCATTGGTACTTGTGTGTGATAGATATGTTGAACAACGAAGCGAAAGTATTGGATACACTTTCGGGCACTGAAGGCAATAAAAAAAGAGTTTCGGATGTCACTCATGTGATAAACTATAAAGACACAAATTATTTATGTTATAGAGATATGTGAACTTTTTGTTATTTAATTGTTTTAGTTTATAAAGCTATTACAAAATTCTTGTTGTTTACTTCAAACAGATCTCCTTTTATGCAAAATTATTTGAGGATCCTATTATGACATCATTGATTGGCAGTCCAATGGTTCCATTTGATCAATTAAAAATTATTGCTCCAAACAACATTCCATGCCAACGCAATTGGTATATTGATTAATTAATATTTTTGTCTAGTTTTGGTTGACTTTTATAAAGGATTAGTCACTTTTAGACTGCATTCAATACGTACAGTTACGATTACGGAATGTACGTTATTGCTTTCATGGAACATCTACATGTTACAAGCTATCCACTTGTGGTAAGCCTATTTTTTAATGAATAATTTTCATAATCAAAGATTGGAGATTGATTACAATCTATAACGTAATTGTATGTTCGATGTAGCATGTTGGGGAATGGAACAGATTTTTATGTCTTTCTGAAATCATAAACCATGAGGATAACACTTTACGGAAAAGGTTGTGTGATGCTGCCATTAAATTCCAGAAAAGTATATCTCCTACGAAGTAGTCAGTGACGAATGTTGCAAAGATCAAGTTTTGATTATTGCTGTACTAGGCTTTGGGTTTTTAGTTGATTTTGGGTTCAGCTGTACAAGTTCGGGTATGGTGGAAACAGTTTGAAGCTTGCAATCCTAAAATGATTATATATATGTTCATTTTTCATTATGCATTAGAGCTGATAATATGCATGATTAATTTGTTGTTAGGGTCAAAATAGTTGATCATCTAGTTTTCTTTCATTTCTGTAAGATTAGGTTATGGTTAATTGTTTTGTAATGATTTCTTATCATTTGCAATGTCGTAGTAGTAGGAAACATCCACTTTTTGATAAGCTCGGTTCCCAAATCACAGCAACGATGGACTGCACTTTGGCACTGTGTTTCAATGGTGGTAAGTTACTAACCCTTAGTTGAAAGGAATTGTCAAACATTACCATTGCATTTTATTTGCCGTTGATAAGGCAAACTAATAATTTTTTTTGTAGATCTGTATATGTTTTTTTTTTGACAAGTGATGCCATAACAGTTCCTGAAGACTTTAATTGAGATTTTAAAAGTGAAATCATGTATTGTGTTAGCGCAATGCAAATATTTAATTGAATTTGGCTGTACTCTAGTTGTACCATTACGTTACCAACTATAAATATGTACATATTTACTCAAACTTACATTGTACAGATTCAACACAAACTAACTGTTACAATATATAATGAATATGCTAATTGCAATGAAATTAGAACTTACTAAGTTGTTGATCCAAACCGTTTGAAATGTTTATTGATTCAACCCTTTCATTCTATCTGGATTCATAATTGTTGAATGAGAATGTGTCATTCTATATAATTTAAAGAAAATGTGAGACTTTATGGTCATTCAATCCCCATGCTATGGCATTAAAACGAAATATATGGATGCAGTAAAGAACAAGATAATTACTTGCATATTGCAATTGCTGTCAACTTTCATTGTTAGTATAAAGTTTTGGTATGCAAATAGATCATCTTCCTATCATAGAAAATGCATTTTACAAGGCAATTCAGTAATCAACATCAATGTCTATTATATCCTTTTATTATATTTAATTCATAACATATTAGGATTTTTGAAACTGACCTTATCAAAAGTCCAATTTGTATAGGCACTTGATGTCATCTCCTCATTAATATCATAACAATTGTTTTCAAGACCACTGCTGCTCATTCCAATTCTCAAATTTGGGCAAATAACTTTAGTATGTCCTTGCAGTCTACAATACGCACATTTTTTAATTTTGTAGGATGAATGTTTTTTCCCAGCTATTTTCCCTTTAGTTCATACTGTAATTGGATCTCGGATTTGTTCTCTTCTCGATTTCTCAGATTCGGGATCTTTGAGCTTATATAATTTTTCTATTTTTGTAGTCAATCTATTAATCTCACTTTTGGCTTTATTAAATGAGTAAGCTGTTTTTGATGCTGCATAGCACATTCTACTACAACTAGAACTCAGGGAAGCATATCGCACTATTTGCAACATTTCAGGTGCAGCATCAACATTAACAAATGATGGGGCACATAGTTTGGCATCTTGAGTCCATCTATGCATAATCAAAGATTTTGAAATATGAGAGATATCTTTAAGCTTCATAACATGAATTTGATGCCTACAAGGCATGCCAATTGTCTCAAACTTATGACAAGAACATTGAATGGTTTTTACTGCTGAATTGAAAACTATTTCCACCCTTTGCTTGATACTTGATTCTTACCTAAATAATAGACCCATGTGAATCCCTGTTCTGTAATAGGTTCACAAAGACGGTATAACATTTCCTGCTGTAGCTCTTCCTAGAAAATGAGAATAATTCCCATGTATACACAGTAGCCGTATGACCTTCAATGTCATCCAACTTCGTTATCGATTTAGGCATTGTCTGCATACTGAAATAATCAGCCTCTAATTCATTGGTCCACATTCTACTAATCCATTGATCAATGGAATGAACAAATTCTAGATATGTTTTTTTGGACTTTAAATATATACCGAGTGAAGCATTCAATGACTCATAACTTTGTATGGTTCATAGTGTCCCAAAAAAATGACCTGTTATATATGCTTGTGCCCACATCTCCCGGGTTCTATCTTTTTCGATCACCCATGGGTGATTTTCCACACTAAATTGTCTGACCATTGCAGTCCATTCACGATCAAATACCTTCGATGTCCACCTTGAACTCATGCATCTATAGAATGCTTGCATAAATAACGGATCACTGATATTTGCCTGTGCATTGCGAGATATATGCCAAGTACAAAGCCTGTGTCTAGCATTAGTAATAACAGTTCTAATTACTTTTCGCATTGCCCTATCCCCATCAGTAACATCTGAATTAAGAGTCTTGTTACACACTACTTTGAGGAAACTTCTTAAAACCCATTCGAAGGTATCAGTTGTCTCATCAGCAAGTATGGCAATAGCAAATACAATTGTTTGATGATGGTGATTGACACCAACTATAGGCATCAAAAGCCTGTCATAAGCATTGTTCTTATATGTGGTGTCAAAAGCTATAACATCTCCAAAGCATGTATAGTCGGACCTCGAAGTAGCATCTGCCCAAAAAAGATTATGCAATCGTCTATCATCATCAATGCTATACTTCATATAATATCTAATATTCGATTTTTTTTAATTTCAAAGTAAGCAAGAACAGCATTAAAATTACCATTCGATATTTCAACTTGAGTAAAGGCATGTAGCGTATTATATAGGTCTTTTGCAACAAAACCAACATTTTGAGATCCACCAACTTGCTGAGTAAGGTAATTCATTATCTATGACATACGGATACCAACAGATTTCATAGCCTTTGCTTCAGCTAGATCTGATTCTTTAATTTGCCGATGAGACCATAAGAAAGATTTTTTTGATGTCTCACACATCTCATGATTATGATTCTCCTCACAATATGTGATTATCTAGTTACCGGATTCCCTCATATTCATATGCACACTAGCCTTATATCCAGTTCTAGACAACGGCCTTGGACATCTTTTACAATTGTAATTTTTTATTTTTTGAAGCCTAAACCCTTCTTTTGAACATACAAATTATTGACCTACAAGAAGACCAGTACTGTTAAGTCTTGTGCTTGCACAACGAACACTGAAACCCTTTTCAAAAGCATATGTCTTTTAAAATCCTCATGCATGATCAAGTGAATCAAAACTCATTCCAATTATTTCTTCTCTACATAATTTACTCAAAGGCTTATTATCAGAAGTAATACCATCCATGTCGATAATTTTACCAGATTCAAACTTGGTAGGAGTATGAGTACAATGGACAAAAATATCATTACCTTCATCGCAGATATTTGATGTTGAATCTATCACTGAAAATATTCAATATAACATAAATATAAAATGTAAATCTACTGAAGACAGGTATCAGAGTGTACATATATTGATGTAGCCGCGTAATTATTTTTGAATTCTTCATACCTCAAATTCACGTACCTATAATATTTAGTTTCAACACCGATGCAGAATCAATAGTATTTTCTCTGCCTAAACCGAATGCTATTGTTATTGCTTAGATGTTGAATTCATCATCTATTCAACAACTACTGGTTGTTGGGAATTTTATTATAGTCTATATAATTAGTTAGGTGAAGTTATGACTATTAGGTATAGAGCATTTAAGGATTCTGCATACAGAGCAGTGAAAATATGGATTAATAAAATTTATATTGGATTAATATATAATATATTTAAAAATAATAAAATTTAAAAATAGCAAATACAATTAATATTATTATACATATATAATTTATTTAATTAAAAAATGTTTAATATATGATTAGTAATATAGAGAAAAAAAATATTAAAGTAAACATATATGCATACAGATATGATAAAAAAATTACTACGACAAATAATGTTCTACACATATAGTAAATATTTTGTTAGACCAAAAATAATAAATATTATTAGTAATATACCCAAATAATTTGTTAGACTAAAAATTTATGAAAATTTCTTAACTTCATACTGTAATGCAGTAATTAATTTTTTACACGTATAATGTATTTACATATGAAATAAAAAAAATGATAAAAGTAATGTTATTTTTTGTAAAAGCATATTTTACATACATACATATAGATATGATAATATATTTATGTAATGTGATAATATTTTTAATATTGTTTGATAATGCTTGTATGTAACATATAATATACAAATGTTACGTTTGAAGATTCTTTACTCACAGACATTACAAATTTCAAAAATTTTAAAAATTACATGCTAACATTATATAAGCTGTAATATATATATATATGTAATTTTCATAATGTTTAGTTGTTATTTTTTTCACTAAGAAAAAATATGAATTTCACATAAAATTATTTTTTATCTTAATATATAATAACAATTATTAGTAATATACCCAAATAATTTATTACAAAAAATTATGAAAATTTTTTAACTTCATACTATAATGTAGCAATTAATTTTCTATACGTATAATGTATATACATATGAAATAAAAAAAATATGAGAAAAGTAATGTTATTTTCTGTAAAAGCATATTTTACATACATATATTACAGATATGATAATATTTTTATGTTATTTGATAATGCTTGTATGCAACAAATAACATACAAACATTACGTTTGAAGATTCTTTATTCACAGACATTACAAATTTCAAAAATTACATGCTAACATTATGTAAACTGTAATATATAAATGTAACTTTTCGTAATGTTTAGTTGTTATTTATCCAATTAAGACAAAATATAAATTTCACTTAAAATTATTTTTTATCTTAATATATAATAACAATTGTTAGTAATATACCTAAATAATTTGTTACAAAAAATTATGAAAATTTCGTAACTTCATACTATAATGCAGCAATTAATTTTCTATACGTATAATGTATTTACATATGAAAAAAAAAAGTGAGAAAAGTAATGTTATTTTTCGTAAAAACATATTTTACATACATACATTACAGATATGATAATATATTTATGTAA
>JBBYHL010446846.1:0-16667 GCA_038381835.1 Adansonia madagascariensis
TTTTTGATACCAAATGAGTCCGAGGTGATTTTTCAAATTTTGACACACCTTGTCCCTTATATGCTTTGCCAGCAACATAATCAATCTGAACTTGAAAATTTATTTCCATGGAAAGTGACTTTTTGGGATATTGGGAACATTTTTAGATTTACCATCATCAAGTTAACCTTTCTAATGGTGTCATGTCCACCCTTTAAAGCCTTCAAACCAATTTAGAATAAATTCAGGAAGTGGCACAGTGCAATGTGTCCCCTATTTTCGGTTATGGTCAAAATTGAGTTGTTTTCCCAAGCCTTATCTCGAGACATTTGAATGTCACATATCACCCTAATCAACCTCGAGAACATGCTTTGATGTCCCATAGGCTCGTATCAAGGCACGAACATATTTTACATCTTTACCATCCTAACTCACAATAATTTCTTTCACCAAAAGTCGTTAAAATGCTCACCTGTCTTCCGAATTACAAGGTTTTGTCAACTTAATTTTTCTAACTCGATTTCTTTAAAGAAGTGTTAGATATGCCACTTTTGGGGATACTCCACCCTTGATTTTTTGAGGGGATGCTCCAATCTCATTTTTCAAAATTGTCAACCTTTAAAAAAATCATCCATCATCAAAATTATTCGTCATCCATGGGGATACTCCAACCTCATCTTTTCGAGGGGATATCTAACCCTATCTTTCAACTACAATTAAATTTTTCTCCTTCCTGGGCTTTCATGAATGTGTTAAGAAAACCTTGTTCAATTAAAGAACACAGATGCATCTCGAAATTGTCAATTTAATTATTCCTATATAATCATGCCAATTACGAGATAAATTCCAACAGTCTATTCCTTTTCTTTATCATTGCATTAAATGATCCATGTCATGTTACTTCATTTGTTGCCTTACTAACATGATTTCTTTGTGATAATTATGTGCATTCATGTTTTCCCAATCATTTCAAAAAAAACTAAGGGTAATAATCCACATGGGTATCTTTCAGTGCCTAAAGTGGAATATTCCATTTTTCAAAGTAAAATCCAGAGGTCATTTTTATTGAAAATCTCTATATTCCCCATCTTTTCGGGGCATATATAAGATTAAATCTTTTTCATCAAAGCCTGGATTAATTATATAAGATTCTTGCATTAAAAGGGGTTATATCGAAATAATGATGAGTTAAGATTGAAAGAATTAAAACCGAGATAAGACATAGCTAGTAAGGTATCGATTTTAGGCGGCAAGAAGAGGTTCAAACCTCATCGTGCGTAACCAACTCCCAAACCTAAACGATGAATCTTTGTATTATGTAGACCATGGGATCGATGTTTTGAGTTTTGTAACTCAAAACATTGGTTTCAATAGGCATCCGGTCATGCCTAGCCCTAAATGATCAGTGGTGGATCCAAGCGTTGGACATTTCATGATGGTCATCCGAGACCAATAAGATGAGCAATTCGTCTTATGTTCCCCTTCACTGTATCACAAGTTGAGAATCCATACTTTCTCTTCTCATCACGTCGCAAAGGAAAGGTCTCGATCAATGAGACATTTCTAAGTCAAAAAAATATTTTAAGTTGTATGCACCCATAGATCCACGAAGATCTGCCCCAAGGCATGTTGCGGTAGTGCATTTTACCTCGGATATGCACATTAGATCTTGATTAGGAAATTCAAAATCCAAAGGTTGATAGTCATCCATTGCTCAACTTATCAAGAAGTCTGCTATTACACTATCCTTGATGGCTTTCTAGTTTATTTACACAATGTCATATTTGGAGAGCAAGACTTGCCACTTGTCTAATCTTCTTGACAAGGCAAGAACCTCACATAAATATTTGATGGGATTGAGTTTGGCAATTAACCACAGGGTATGGTATAGCACGTATTGCCTTTTACCTATGGGTTGTTTAGGTTAGAGCACAACATAACTTCTCTACTGCTAGATAGTTATTTTCATACTCGTAAACTTCTTACTTAAATAGTGATAACCTATTCTTTCTTACGCGACTCATTGTGTTGAGCCAAACACAGCCCATAGACTTGTTGAAAACTGATAGATACAGGATTAAAGGTCGACCAGGCATTGGTGGCACAAGTATTAGCGGGTTCAAAGGTATTGTTTAACTTTATTGAAGGCTTTCTAGCATTTTTCATTCCATTCTTTGGGATTCTGCTTTCAAAATAGTCAAAAGATTGGGTCACAATTATCAGTCAACTATGATATAAGTTTGGCTATGTAGTACAACCTTCCTAAGAAATGTCTCACTTCTTTTTGGGTTCAAGGTGATGGTAGGTTCTAAATGGCCTTGACCTTTTTTGGATTGACTTTTATTCCTTGTTCACTAAAGTCCAAAGCCTACCGACTATGATAGTGAATGTGCATTTAGTGGGATTTAGCTTTAGTTGGTATTTGCAAAGTCATTTGAAAAGTTTTCATAGGTTGGCAATGTGTTCACTTTCCTTTGGCTATTTGGCGATCATATTGTCCACATAGACCTTTATTTCTTTATGCATGAGATCATGGACTAATGTCACATTGCCTTTTGATAGGTTGCCCCAGTGTTTTTAAGCTTGAAGGGTATTACTTTGTAGCAAAAAGTGCCCCACATGGTCACGAAGGTAGTTTTCTCTATGTTTTTAGCTGCCATTTTAATCTAATTGTAACCTAAAAATCCATCCATGAAGGATGAGAAAATAAAATGGATATTAATTTTGATATCTCCACATGTCTTCATTTAAGTTTTGATTCTTTATTCGATCTCAATATTCAATATTTAATTATAATTCCCATATTTAGAAATAAATTTTGAATTTTTATTCGATTTCAATATTTGGATGAGAAAATCAGGTTTTAATATTTTTGAAAATCAAAAAATCTTTTGCACCTTTTTTGAAAACTAGAATAACAAGAAGGTTTTTATCATTCTCTTTCATACAACATTAGAAAGATAGTGGAATACGAAAGGTTTTAAGAAATCCAAATATCTTTTATACCCATTGAAGGGCTTGAGGAATATAAAAGGTTTTAAGAAATCAAAATATCTTTTATACTCGACTGAAGGCTTAAGGAATACAAAAGGTTTTATTTTTCTGGAATTAAAAAAAATCCTCATTTTCATTTTTTAAAAGGATATCTTGTTACTAAAGAATCATTAGAACCTCTCTCATATGTTGAAAGAAATTCCATATACTATTTTAACATCAAAGATATTGCCTCGACTTAAAAATTCCAATTTTATTGAATAATATTAATAATAAAAAAAACTTTTATACCCTGTTGGAGGTCAGAGGAGTATAAGGGGTTTTATTTTTTTGAAATTCAAAAAAAATCTTAATTTTTACTTTTAAAAGGATATCTCGTTACTAAAATAATCAGTAGAACCTTTCTTATATGCTAGGAGAAATTTCATGTACTATTTTAACATCAAAGATATTGCCTTGATTTAAAATTTCCAATTTTATTTAATAATATTAATAATAAAAATAAAAATCATCCTAAGACTTGATTTAGATGAAATATACTAAACATGACTCTAAGGATCCAAATTTGGTCTATTTGACCAACATATCCTTTAAAGTATACCTTCAGCCTAAAAGTATCCCGATGACCCTAAAGGACTCAGTTCTAAAATAAATTAATGAAATATCCCTAAAAAGTACCTTTGATATATATATATGTATCCCAATACTCTAAAAGATTCTAAAACCTCATAAATAAATGAACCTATTCTTACTGTACACATTCGACATATAAGTATCTCAGTGATCATATAGGACTTGGTTCTAACATAAATTACTAAAATGTCCTTAAGGTTTACATTTGGCATAGAAGTGTCTTGGTAAGCCTAAAGGACTTGAATACTCTATAAAAAGATGAATGTATCCTAACTATGCACCTTCGGCATATGAGTATCCTAGTGACCTTAAAATACTAGACTCTAAAGTAAATTACCAAAATACCTTAAGGTTTACCTTTGACCTATAAGTATCATAGTAACCTAAAGTGCTTGATGACATCATAAATAAATGAATCTATTCCTACTGTACACCTTCAATATGGAAATATCCTAGTGATCACATAAGACTTAGTTTTAAGAAATTACTAAAATACCTTTAAGGTATACTTTTGACTTGTAAATATCCCGGTAACCCAAAGGACTCAAAAATGACATGAAATAACAATTATGCCCTCCATGGATAACTTAGACATCAAAAGTGACCTAAAATGCACAAATTGCTAATGGGTCCCTAAATTTTTGAAAATTACATTTCGTACCTCCTTAGTAAGCTGGAGGAATATGAAAAGTTAAATACTTCTACACCACTCTGGAAGACCAGAGGAATGCTAGAAATATTCTCAAAAATATCAAAAATATCATATTAACTCTAAAATATAAGATTTTCTAAAAGACCCTTAAAATTTTCTAATTTTCTAATTTAGTCTTTACATGAAATAAACACGTAATTAAACACAAAATTCATCACAAAAAATTATAAAAATTATGTCAACAATTATAAGAAGTATTCAGCCAAGTACCTATGGCCTTAGAACAAAAAATTTGCAATTTTGCAAATAAGTCCCTAAATTTTCTAATATTGCATTTCGTACCCTATGAAAAACCAGAAGAATACAAAAATTTTAATAATTTCCACACCTCTTCAAAACACCAGAGGAATGTTGGAAATGTTTTAAAATAACCAAAATACCCCTAAATGAGTGATTTTTCTAATGAACTTATTTTTTTTATTTTTTCAATTTAGTCCCTACATAATTGAAAATCATAAATTAACACAAAAGCCATCATTAAAAATCACAAAAACCACACCAAAAATCATGAGAATGATTCTGCCAAACACCTATGACCATAAAACAATTTTTCACATTTTGCAAATTAGTCCTCAAAATTTCTAAAATTGGAAAAAGTCCCTAAAATGTTAAAAATGCCTAAATCATGTTAGAATATGCAAGAAACACTCCTCATATAATACTAGAGGCTCTCGGCCAAGCAAGAATGGTCCTAAAAAATATTTTCATATTTTATAATTTAGTCCCTACATATCTAATAATTAGAAAATAACATCAAAATTACCAATATTTCACTAAATCATGCTTATATAAAAATCAAGCTTGGAACTACCTTTCCAAAGCATGTAAAAATTTTGAATAATTATTTTTTTAGTCCTATAAATTCTAAATAATCACAAAATAATCAAAATCATCATAACAACAACAAAATAAATGGATTATAAATGAGTAACAACACCTAATAAAATTACAAAAACCAATATACAAACATATTTTCCAACATATAAACATGAAAAATGGCAAGAAAAATATCACAACACATACATATAATAAAGATATATCATTTTCACTAGCAAACAACAAATTATTATGATGAAAACTAAAACAAATCTATTAAAAATAAAGTATATCAAGAAAATCCATAAACTTGAATCATGGTTTTCATGCTTAGCCTTTCAATAGGGAATGAAATCCATGAGCTAAAGCAATCATTAAACTCATTAAAAGGATGAAATTTGATAAAAATGAACAAAAATGAAGAGTTGGCTAGATGATTTTACCTTAAAGCTTGGAAATTTTAAAAAATTTTTGTGTTTTTTTCTCTTTATGGAAGGCAACCAACCTTCTTAACAGTTTTTTTTTTCTTTTTCTTTTTATGGAGAGAATCGGCCAAGGACTCAAGAATAAGCCCTTGGCCAAAAATGATCCTAGATATTTCTAGGATTTTCCTTTCTCTTTTCTTTTTTATTTTATTTTTTATTTTGATTTGATTTAAATTAATAAGTTTGTTTTTTTTTTATGGATTATATCATTCATGAAATCCTCAATCTCTAGAGAACTTTTGGATGATATTTGTATATTACGTAAAATTATATCATAAAAATTAATTAGAAGGATTAAATTGTAAAAATTAAAAATTTTATATTTAAAACAAAATTTCGTATGATCAATTTAATCTATTCTAATAAAAAATTGATTTTAACGTTTAGGAAAAAAATCATTAAAATTTCCAACTCATAAAATTTTACAAGAAAAACCCTTACACGAAAAAATGGTTATATGAAAAAAATACAAAACTCATAAAGTAAATTAAATTTTTAAAAATTGATTTAAGATGAATTTCAAAATAATATTTTAAGAATTTTAAATATTATAAATTCAGAAAAATCCTCCCAAAAAAATTTACATAGTAGAAAATTTCATATCTTGGAAACAAAAAAATAAAAAAATGAAACTTATAAAATAAATTGAATTTTAAAAAATAATTTAATATGAATTTAACAATAATATTTAAAGAATTTTAAAAATTATAAACTCAAAAAAGACCTACAAAAAAAATTTACAGAATAGAAAACTCTATATTTTGGAAACAAAAAAATTTTAAAAGAAAACTAAAACTCATAAAATAAAATGAATTTTGAAAAAAATAATTTACTATGAATTTATCAATAATATTTGAAAAAATTTAAAATTTTAAACTTAAAAAAAATCCTCCCAAAAAAATTTATGTACTAAAAAACTTTGTATTTTGGAAATAAGAACATTTAATAAGAAACAAACAAAAACTTATAAAATAAATTAAATTTTGAAAAACTGATTTAATATTAATTTAATAATAATATTTGAAAATTTTTTAAAATTTTATACTCAAAAAATCCTATAGAAAAAATTTATATAGTAAAAAACTCAGTATTTTAGAAATAAGAAAAGTCAAAAAAATAAAACTCATAAAAATAAATTGAATTTTGAAAAACTGATTTACCATGAATTTAATAATAATATTTGAAGAATTTTAAAAATTATAAACTCTGAAAAAATAGAATAGAAAAAATTTATGGAGCAGAAAACTTCATATCTTAGAAACGAAAAAATTTTTAAAAATATGTTCAAATTTTATAAAAATGAATTTTATCCAACACAAGATCAAAATATTATTTTATAAAAATAGTAAATATGAAAACTTGAAATCCAAAACAACTTTTACCAAAAAATTCCACGAGTATAATACTCACAATACTCTGAAAAATTTAAATTTAAGTCCCAAAATTGATAACTTGATACCTTGTGGTAAAAATGCCAATATAAAATTTTCCTTGAATATTTATGATTTTTTAGAGAGAGTATTAGCTTAAATACTGCGCCTGTATTGGTAAAAATATACGATGTTCAACTTCGCAAATTTTACAAAAAAATTGTCAAAAAAATTCCTAAAAATTGAAAATTTGACTATGATAACATTCACAAAAATAAATTTCAAAATTTCATAGGTATAAAATTAAAAACTAATTTCTTACTTTAATATTTGTCTTTTTTATCTGAGATTTGTTTTGTATGACCCTTGAAATAGCACTAACTTTGTCAGGTACACCTGTAGTTTTTTACAGCTAAATAAGTCTTGAAAATGTTCATTCCACCCTAAGAAAATTTACCAGTACTGAGTGACTGTTAAATCCTTGATCTTGAATATTTTTGGATTGCCGGGAAAAGAGGGTCCGAACAAAATTAAGTGTCTATATCTAGCGGGTAGTCATTCGTACATTTAGTTATACTTGTACGTATATCTATTTATGGTGAGTCATACATTTAGACATAATTATTCGTACATTTAGTTATGGTAAGTCATACATTTAGTTATAGTCATTTGTACATTTAGTTAGATTTATTCGTACATTTAGTTATAATGAGTCACACATTTAGTTATAGTTAGTTATACATTTTGTTATGGCGAGTCATACATTTAATCATGGTTATTCATACATTTAGTTATACTCATTCTTGTATTTAGTTATGGTGAGTTGTACATTTAGTTATGTTAAGTCATACATTTAGTTATAGTCATTCATACATTTGGTTATAGTCATTCATAAATTCAATTATACTCATCTGTACATTTAGTTATAATGAGTGGTACATTTAGTTATAGTCATTCTTACATTTAGTTATACTCATTCGTATATTTAGTTATAGTCATTCGTATATTTAGTTATAGCTATTCATACAATTAGTTATTATTTTTATTTAATAATTCAAGATTTAATATAAAATATTTTTAATTATTATTTTTAAATAGTAATTTAGAATTGACTATAAAATATTTTTTATTATTATTTTTAAATAATTTAATATAAAATATATTCTATTTTTTATTATTCTTAAAAGTAATTTAGGATTTAATATATAATATTTTTATTTCTATTATATAATATATATTAATATAATATATATTATATAAATTATATGAAACATATATTATTTTTAATTTTTTAAAAATAATATGGATTGAATATTAAATATTTTTTAATTTTAACATAGATTCAGTTTTAAGTTCCTGTACACTCATTTCTCATCTTCTATACATTTAATTATACTAGGTTATACATTTAGTTATACTCATTCATACATTTTTTATATAGTAATTTGAGATTCAATGTAAAATATTTTTATTTTTAAAATAATAATTTGGTGTGTAATATATTTGAGATTATTTTATAATTCGAGATTTAATATAATATTTTTATTTTATAAATTTAGGATTTAATGTAAAAAAAATTTAATCTTTTGTTATTTTTAAATAGTATTTTTAACACACTTAATTTATGTATAATATAATACATATTGGTTAGGGGTCAATTCCCTTAGAAAGGGAGCCGACTCCCCGCCCCGAGCATTAAGAAAAAATAATAGGCAGAAGAATAAGAAATAAGAGGTAAAAAAATAAGTATAGTCGCTTTATTAATAATTTTAATAATTATAATTTCCTTCTTTAGAATTATTTTTGGGTTTCACTCATTTTTAAAAATAATTAATCCATTTCTCCTTTTAAAATCAGAAATGATATAAAAAATTTGTATTATAAATTACATTTTAAAACTCTTTTTTTTACTATTAAAATTCTATATAAATTTGAAAATTATCTTTCTTAATTATGATTAAAAAAATATTCTTTTTATTATAAATAAATATAATTTTTACATTTACCACGTATTATATATTTTTTCATTTATTCACTTGAAAGCCATACAAAAAAGTGGAAGACAACTAACTTTCATATTATTACCATTTTTAGTTTTGGTTTATCAATTTGTTTGCTCTTTACAAATTTTTTATGAGGCGCTACTACGAATGAGAGTTGAAAATTATTTGTGATCATCTTTAATTGCCAATTTTATCATTGTGATATGATAAAATATTTGTAGACATTTATTAAATGAGTTAGATAATTAGCCAATTAACCAAGTATAAAATAAAAAATAACTAAGTATGTTTTATTAAAATGAATTACCAATTGATATAAATATAATTATTAAAATTTAATTGGATATTGAGAAACTTAATAATTCTTTATATGTAAATAGTACCTTTGTAGTAAATTTATTGTTGTTAATAATTAATTTTGCCCTTTCTAACTATAGTTTATTTTATATTGAAAATCATATAGAAATAACAATAAAGAAAGATTTAACCTATTAAGTCACTAAAATATTATACTTTTCTCTATAAATCATGATTTAATTTACAGTTAGATGATTATATTAACATATCATATATGATTTTATGAGATTTGTATGTTGTCGACATTAGGTATGAAGCATTTTAAATATTTTCTATTCTGATTTTCCGTTTTAGGCTTACTTATTTTCTAGGTAATAATTTTAATTTAATAACAATATCATATCACATCAGTATGTAGTATACATATAGATAGTAGTATAGTCGTATAAGAATAATAAGCAAAATTTTGACTTAATTTAAGAAATTAATGACCCGTTAATTAAGACACGTATTTTCCCGTCATATATTTGGTAGAAAATAAAATTGAGAATGATTTTCTTGTGTCTGATTTAGTTAGGCAATAATTTAATTCAATAATAATATCATTCATCATGCCCTAATTCATATAGAAGTGCACAGTATGGCCTAATCAAAGATGGTAATCTATGAATATTGGATTGGGTTAAAATATGTTGACTTTTGAAAGTTTGAAATTGAAATATCTTTGGTATATAAATTGGGAATCGAGATGAATTTGTTAGATTTGATTAAGTAAAAGCATTTTAGTCAAGACTTTAAATATTTTGCAATAAATGTCAAATTTTATTTTTTTTACATATTTAAAATCTATATGTCTTAATTTTATTACATTAAACACAATAGAATTTTGGTTGCATAACATTTTATATGGATTTTTTACTTCTGATTTTCTTGTATTCATTTTCTTTAAAGCCGTTAGTTGTTAAGACTTATTGAAACCTTTAATTTTCTAACACTTATAATTTTTACTTTTTTTTAGAAGAAATAAAGTGGATTGAAGTAATTATCCCAGGTACAATCATCTTCAACACATTTAGCTACGAAGTCTGGGCAATCCTTTAACCGAACTTTTTCATCTATGATCATTAGCCCAAACTTGGCTAGTTGGTGGGCATGAACATTGCCTTCACATTCTACGTGGCTAAACAAACACATTTATAGAGTAGAGGCCGCTTGTTTTAATTCCTTGACTAGTTTCTACGATACACGGATTAATTTTATTTATTTAAATTTATATATTCATATTTAAATTTTATATATATTTAAGAATGAGTTAAAATATTTTTGTGTGCTTTAAATGAATATCATATATATTAAAACATTCATATTATATTATATGTATCGTTTCTCTAATACTTGACAATAACAAAATATAATACAATAATATTAACATTATTATTCAATAAAATTTAATTTAAAATTACTTTTTAATTTTAATTAATTTTTTAAAAAAATTATAAAAACTCCCGATGCAAGCTTGGCATTAATTCTAGTTTTTATATAAAAATAAATTCTAACTTGAAACAAGCATTCATGATTTTCTTAACATAAATTGGGAAGTTAAACTTACTTTATATATTGATGAAAGACTTTTACTCTATTTCCCTGCAAGAAACCAAAAAATGCACAGATGATCAGAGGTGCAATATAAAAAATTCAATAAATCAACAACAATATAATACAGTTATTGAGAATATTAGATATATAAAACCCTAACTCCTTCTCTCCTTGTGATATGAATAATATATTTTGTAAGCATACTTGATCAAAAACTAAATGTAAATATTAATGAATACTTTTATTTAAATAAAATTGATATATTATTTATTTTTTTAAATTTTGATAAAGTTGATTGTTTAGATTCATTCAAATAAATTTTATTTAAATAATTATTTTATTTAAATAAATATATGATGATACATATTACATCATTTTTTTTGTTTTAGTATTTAACTTATATGTCACTTTTATAATTTTATTTATTTATTCCATGATTTTCTTTTGACATTATTTTATTCAATTCTTTCTATTTGTTAGATATTTCACATACAATTTATATTTCACTTTTTGGCATTTTGGTAAATTTCATAATGTGTTGATATGTTTGTTAATTTTTTTATTATTTAATTGATCATAGAACAACATATTTTTATTTTCTTATATTCTAAAAAACCATATTATATTGCATCAATTCTTTTTTTCTTTTTGATATATATTTGATATCTCCTAATCTCTTTCACATTTTTTTTAAATTTTGACAGTGATCATAGTAGTAAAATTTAATTTTATTATGGTATGTTATATTATATAAAATTTAAAAATTTAGATATAACTATAGAGAAAATACTAATTTAATTTTTAACATATATAATCATCAAAGAACTAAATAAACAAAATTATAAAAGCAATATATAGGTATCTTAAAGCAAAGTTAAGTACTAAAATAAAAATTTGACGTAACACATATTGTTAAGCTTTAAAGTGATACTTATTTTTTAAATTTAAAAAGAAACAATAAGACATTAGAAAATTCAAAAAGATAAAAATAATATATAGTCTGACTCTATATTCATAATTTATTTATAATATACAAAAAATAGAAATATAAAATTTTTTATTTTTATTATATTTATAATATATAAACAATATTTTTATTCTTATTATATTTATAATATTTGAATTTGAACAATATATTGAAATTAAAAAAAAAATTATTTAAGTGACTGGGATATACTAGGATATAAATAGAGATTGAAAATTGAAAGTTTACAATAAGTTTAAATTTTAAAAGATTTTATAATTGAACAATTAATTAAATAGATTTATAGTAAATAACAAAAATTTTAAAATTATCATACATATAATAAAAATAAATTTTTCACATAAATACCCATACATAGCCTTACCATATATGCTCAACCTATAGTTAACATGATACTGGTTGTGTACAACCATGAATCACCATTAATAAACAAAGAAATTTGTGATGGCAATACCTTAAATAATGTGGCACCAGGCTATTTCATCGTACCAAAATCTGCTCAAGGCGAAATTCTCATACCATTCAAGCTACCCTTTAGGCTGCAGCAAACCACTCATGTAAAAATTCATAAAAACTGTTTTTGAAATATTGCTTCCATATCCTTAAATTTAAGAATGTTAAAAAAACAATTAAAAAAATTAATATTTTTTTTTTTTGCAAAATTTCCTTTCATATTTACCTTTCAGTTTGCAGCTTTTCCTTCTTTAGTCTAAGTAGAAGGCTTCTATTTTTTTCATGACCAATAACAAAAAATTACTTATACGCCTGTCTTTCACTCCTATATTCTTAATTTTTAAAGTTTTCTTCAGAAAATTATAGAGAATAACATTTACTCAGATATAAAAATAAATATACAAAAAAATTAAAGAAAAATGAAAATTAAAAAAAATGGTGGTGAAATAACCGAATAGTCTATTAAATTAAATTAATTTATAACTGCTAGTAATTTATAGGAAGGATGAAATAAAGTTCAAAGAAAGGCTAAAAAACAAATCTGGTTAATCAAAATTAAGAAAAAAGTAAATCAATTTAATCTAGAAACTCCAAAACAGTTTTCAAATGATAAGTTCTAAACATTAGTTATTACTAATAATATAAATTTTATCATCCATGATAATTTTTTAAATTTACAAATAAATATTTTGATAATTCTTTTAAAACTTAGAGTTTAATGGAAAAATAATTTATTTTTAATTTAATTTGACATTTAAGTAAGAGATAAGAATTTATTTTATAAGTGTGAATCGATAAAATTTGACGGCATAAAAATTAATTTTTTTTATAAATATTTAAATGTTTTCGGACTCCCCATAAAAATCAATATTATTCCTATATTCTATTGCCATTAAACAAATTCCTATTTCATATAATACGAATTCTTATTTTAACAGTAAAAAGATAGTTTTATCATTGCATAGACTAATTCAAAATCGAACATATAAAGAAGAATATATATATATTTGGCCAATGAAATTAATGAAATTATGCTCATATACATTGAATTTAGTTTTCGAACTACCTGATGAACTTACAGTCCATCATATGTGATTCAAATATGCAAAAATATAAATCATATATGATATTAATTATAATAATGAAGCAAAAACCAAAGTGTAAAATTAATTATAATTATATAATTTATTATTATTAATTTTGTATGCTTCAAAGGTTTCCATACATGAAAATTATAAATCATATATATAATAAAATTTTATTAGAGAATATAATCTTTTTATTTTAAAAATTAAAATTTTTTATAAATATATTTTTTTAAATTTAAATATTAAAAATTAACTGATAAGATATTATTTATTTAAATTTATCATATATGATAATAAAAGAAGGCATTCATATCAACAATACCTTATCTTACATGTCAATAAAAGAGGACTTTACATCAGCAGTACCTTATTTGTATCATTATACCTTATTTTATTATATATATATATATCTATATATTAAATCATAGGTCCCACGAGAGAAAGGTCTTTTGTTCTATCTATAATTTTCTTAATGATCGCCAGAGCATCTCCTTCCACCACAGCACGTGTATGACCCAGTTCTTTTGCAAATTGAATAGCCCTTCCTAGTGCACGTGCTTCGATCATAAACGGGTCTGAGACAGGATAAATTTTCACAGCATAAGCTGCCAAAATTGAACCTGTATAGTCACGATCAAGAACACCCACTTCGCCACTCTTGGTTGTCCTGTTCAGGGCTCCATCGAAGTTGGCTTTGACAGCTTTCAGAGTCGGTGGTTTCCATTTTGGCGTGCTTCTCGATTGTATCCTCACTTGTGTCCTGTCACCTTTAAATTCTTCCCTGAATGCTTTGAATCTCTTTATTTCGGCTTCCCCAAATTGTCCACAAGGTTATCATGAAAAGTTGCGCTTGAGCCTCGTTTGCTGATTGAAAGCATGGTTTTTACTTCTAATTTCTTGTGACTTATGATATTCCTTAAGGGATGAGCAATTATATAAGTGCCTTTCAGGTTTCTATTACATTTTCTTCTCCCAATAAATTTTAATTTATATATCCTAATTTTATTATATAAAACAATAGACTTTGGGTTATGTAACATAGACTTGACAATTCAAGCATTCTTGTTATGTTCATGAATTTTATTATATTATAATTATATTTAAAGTATTTTATATTTGTATAAATTTTAATATATTAATAATTTATTTTACGTAGATTCTAAGATATTAGTGTATTTGTGTCGTGTTTATATATTTTTTCATGTTTTTTATATATTAATAATATTATTCAACTCTTTCAAAAATAACTTTATATTGACAATTTATTTCTAAAACCAAAACTGATTTTATAGATCTCTGCATGTTAAAATAATATTATGCTTGAAAGTTAAAATATTTTTTTTAATTTTAAGTTTAATAAAATAATAAATAAATAATCTATATAAATTTTATTTCATTGTGAAATAGATCGTGGGACATTAATGTATTTGTTCGTATTTTAGTTTATCATGTCATTTTTTATATATTAATAATATATTCAACACTTTCAATATAACTTATATTGACAATTTATTTCTTAATCCAAAACTGATTTTTATAGATTTCTGAGTTTTAAAATAATATTATGCTGGCAAGTTAAAAGAATATTTTAATTTTTTATTTAATGAAATTATAAATAAAGTATCTATATAAAATTAAATTTCATCGTGAAAATTTTTCCAATACTGAAAAATTTTTAAAGATTCATATTTAATATGTTATATAAATATCTCTACTGCTCTTTTAAAATAACTTATATTGACAATTTATTTCTAAATCCAAAACTGATTTTTATAGATCTCTGCATGTTAAAACAATATTATGCTTGCAAGTTAAAATAATTTTTTTAATTTTTATTTAATGAAATTATAAATAAATGATCTATATAAGCTTTTATTTCATCATAAAAAATATTTAATACTGAAAATTTTTTAAAAATTTATATTTAATATATTATTACTGTATAAATATCTATACTATCAATGAATCATATGATATCTTCACTTCATTCATAAATAAATATAAATTTTAAAAATAAATATATATAATATACGATAAATGTATAAATCAATATATTAACGGTACACTAAATATAGTTGCACCATATTCGAAGGTCAGGTACGATTATTCCTTTGGACATCTAACCTTGTCTTTTCCCTTTGACTTTTTATTTAAAATATGAACATAGTTTATTTAATGGTCTATATGTACGAGGAGATCCAATATAAAGAAGAGCAATTGCCGCAAAATGTCTTAAGTTTTTTTCATCTTTATCTACGAAATTTCATAAGTGGGTTCCCTTATCATATAATTGCCTCAACATGTTAATTGCTTCACTAGCTGCAACAACTATAAGAAGGTTTAAATGCAATATATATATATATATATTTCATATTTAAATGATCAGCAAATTAGCAGCAAATATTTGGTTACTAATTTAAAAATATATTTTCTTCCTTGCAGGCTAGAAGGGAAGGTTGCACTCATCACAGGTGGTGCTAGCCGCCTTGGCGAGATCTCAGCAAGAACCTTCGCCAAACATGGAGCCAAAGTGCTTATTGCAGATATCAAAGATGAATTAGGCAAACTTGTAAGCAAAGATATTGGCCAGGAATTCGCTTCCTTCGTTCATTGCGATGTCACCAAGGAAAAAGATGTCGAAATTGCTGTAAACGCAGCCGTTTCCCAGTATGGAAAGCTTGACATTATGTTCAATAATGCTGGTATAATTGACCTTCCAAAACCCAACATATGTGACAACGAAACGTCTGATTTTGAGTGAGTCCTTAAGGTTAACTTAGTGGGTGCGTTCTTGGGCACTAAACATGCTAGTCGAGTGATGAAACCGGTTCATCGGGGGAGTATAATTACAACCGCTAGCATTTGTTCAATAGTGGGTGCAATTACTTCCCATGGCTACACCAACCCAAAGCATGACGTGGTAGGGCTAACAAGAAATGCCGCAGTGGAGCTAGGACAGTTCGGCATACGTGTTAACTGCGTTTCTCTTTGTAGATACCTTATTTTATCCGGGCTAATTTTTAGCAATCTGGAGCATGGACGTAAGAAGGGGCGATGGTTGTCGCCCGGCAAAAAAGTATATTGAGGACGTCAAGAAGGCTTAGGGATCATATCAAAGGTAAATGCAAAGATGTGGCATCAAATGATGTAGTCCAAGGTATCCGAGGATAAAAGATATGAGAAAATTTACAATTTTACTTGAATGTATCAATACATGGTTCTCATGTATCGATACAATGCTCCAACGTGCCAAAAA
>JBBYHL010446856.1:3956-16663 GCA_038381835.1 Adansonia madagascariensis
GGGTCTTTAAATATTCGGGTTATTTTTGAGTTGAGTTGTTTTAGTTTTAAGTTTATGTCCTTTCAATTTTGGGTCATCTCGAGCTTGAGTTATTTTAGTTTTAAATTATTTCCGATTCAGATCATTTTAACTTCACGTTAATCGAGTTTAACACTATAGTTAATCATGTTCGGATCATCTTTTGTTCTGGTCAATTGGATTTAACACTCTAGTTAATTAGGTTCAGTTGTTTGGGTCAATAGGGTTTGACACTTGAGTATACAAGTTCGAATAATTTGACTTCAATTTATTAATTTTAAATTCAAATCAGATCAAATTTAAATAAATTATTGATCAAGTCAGATTTAATAAAAATTTTATGGAAATATAAAAAATAAATAATAAAAATATTTAAAAATAAATATAGAAATTGTAATAAAAATAAATATTTATTTGACTTGATTTTTGTATTCTGTATAATCAGGTAATTTTTCAAATTTCAGTATCATTTTACTTAAATGGGTATTATCATTTAATGATCTTTTAGTAAATATCACTAACAAAATTTGTATTAGCTATCACAATATTATCAATAATAAATTTTATCTATTGAAAGATGAATGATAAAAACGTATGTTTTCAGTAAATAAATATTGAGCATGAATAAAGGTCAGTCCAATCTAAAAGTTTAACCTATTTAGCAATTTGAAGCCAAAAACCCAATAAGGATTTGTTATGTGATTCAAAACCCAAAGTAATTTTGATATCTAATAAACTTAAATGCCCCAAAAGATAAACTTTTAAATTGGTTTAATAAAAAAAATTTATCTCCAAATTTATGAAACCGATTTTAATTTCAAATTTGAATTTTAAAAAATATATATTACATAAGGGTGTTTAGATTAACAATTCAAAAAGTTTTAACTAATCACATGGTAAAATATTGTCGTAACAATATTATCGTAGACTTGTATATTTTACATATGGTAAGGAGAAGATAACAAATATAAGATAAAATTTTAAATGCCAAATAGTAATTGCATATTTTATTTCTATCTTGATTGAATTGATATCATAAGTCGAGCAATATCTATTTAGTCAAGAAAATTGAAAAAAAAAAAAAAAAAGACAAAATGAAACATTAATAAAATATAAATGAAAGATGTCTATGTGATGATACATTAGCCAACTTGGCAGTTGGCACCCCAACAATCTAAGATATATATATAATTCGGCTAATATATTAAAATGGCCCTTAAACTAATGTGCTTTATTTAAATAAGCCTTTAAACTATTATTGTACTTAAATAAATTCTATACTTCGATAATTATGAAAGCCCTTAATCATAGTTAAAAATTTCTTATTATTTTAACATAATGACACAAACAAACATATCAGCAAAAAAAATTTTTTATTTTAATTTGACACGTCATAATTTTATTAGCTATAAAATATTTAATACGAATCTCTAACTAAATAACTAATTGTATTTGATTAGAACTATTTTAACCTAGTAAAATTTTATATATATATATATATATATATATATATATATATAAAATAAGAAGGTTTCTTGTCGTCTGAAATTTTTTCAATCTATGTTTAAGGTTAAATTAAGGGTTTATTTTTCTTGGAATCAATCTTTATAGATCAAAACCACTGTGATAGAGTTTTTCTCCTCTTCTATGTACGAGATTGGAGTGGAGATAGGCACTGTCAAATAAAAGAGTTTTTCTCCTTTCCTATATACAAGCCTTACAAACATTCATTGAACACAAAACTTAAATTGCATTTCACAGTAAATAAATAAAAATTATTAACATTGCTTCAGCTCAAAATCCTTTTTGACTTTTAGAATTGCTTCGTTTCATCCCCTCTAAGCAAATTAATCATCCAGTTGTTGCTCGCAATTCCTTTATGAACACTCAAACATTGACCAAACGGAACAAAAGAAAAATACAATGATCAACGCGATGATTGTACCTTCTAAGCGTATTTTGCATTTGACTCAAAATCATGACCCTTTCTAGTAGAGTCTGTTCGTTCGAGTAGGACTGCTAGTTTTATGGATTCTGAACAAGTGAATGAAATTCTAATGAAACCAGATCAAAACTCAAAACAATTAGTGTGTAAATCAATCCAATAAATAATTAAGGTAAAAAAAATGGGTATTCAGAGTAAGAGGAATACAAGGAATTTTCTTTGTTCTTGTATCATGTTTCTATTCAGTTTCCCAAAACTTGAAAACCCTTGGGCAAACTTAGATTGAAAAATATTTCAAAGGAAAAAAAAACAGAAAAAAAAAAAACTTTCTTGGATTGTTATATGTTTATTTTTTTAAACTTTTAATAGGTAAAAAAATTTTTTAATCAAATACACTAAGTTGCTGAATTAGAGATTCGTATTAAATCATTTATAACACTTGTCAAAGTAAAATAAAAATAAATAAAAGTTGTTCTTCTATTGACGTGTTTGTTTAAGTTAGCAAAATTTGTCCATGTCACTGTGTCAAAATACAAGAAGGGCTTTCATGGCTTCAAATCAAAGTATAAGGACTCCTTTAAGTACAATAATAGTTTGAGGGCTTATTTAAATAAAACACATTAGTTTAAGAGCTATTTTAATATATTAGCCATATAAATTCAATTACACAAATTCATCCTGTGACATGTCATTTTTTTTTTCTTTTCAGTTCATAAGCAGGGAGAGAAAGAAGGAAAGGAGAGAAGAAAAGAAAAAGAAAAGAAAGAAAGAGAAAAAGAAAGATAGAGGAGACAGAAAGAGAATGAGAAAAAAAATAACTTATGTGTTTATATCCGTATTTTTTAAAATTTAAAATGTTATAAATTTTTACATAATTTATATATAATTTCAACTACACAAATGTATCCTATGCTGACACATGTCATTTCTTTTTTTGGGTTCATGGGCAGGAAGAGAAAGAAGGAAACGAGAGAAGGGGAAAAAAAAAAAAGGAAAAAGAAGGGAGAAAGAGAAAAAATATCTTATGTGTTTGCATTTGTATTATTTTTGAATATTTAAAATATTATAAATTTTTACATATTAATAATTTATGTTATTTTTATTTTTATATATTCATGTATTTATTTTATGATCATATTAATATTTATATTGTGTTTTAATTAATTTTTTTATGTTATATTCGTGTTATTTTTTTATATGTTTAAAGTGTTATAAATTTATATATAAATTTTACATGTTAATCATTCATTTATGTATAATTTGGCATGTTCATGTATTTAAATCATGTTCATATTATTTTTCTTGCTATACTTATATTATGTTTTAATTCATTTTATGTTTTGTATAGTTGATTATTTTGATTCAATTTACAGATATGTACAAATATATATAAAGCAAGTGTTATGTATTTTAAAGGGTTGATCTATGTGAGAACATACGGATCGATTTGATATTTATATTTGATTTGTTTGAAAAAATTATATTTTATTAATTTTTTATATTTTTAGTTTTTTTTTTACTTATATGTTTAAAGTGATTAATCTGTCTGATAATTTATATGTTGATTTAGAATTAGTACTTGATCCATTCAAAAAATAAAAATTATTTTATTAATTATTTTTAGTTTTTTATATTTAATTTTTATTTTTATTAAGGGATTAACCTTAATGGTAATTCATATGTTGATTTAGAATTTGTACTTGACCAACTCAAAAAAAATAAAAAATGATTTTAGAAATTATTTTTAGTTTTTTATATTTAATTTTTTATTTTTATTAAGAGATTGATTTTTCATAGTATTCACAGGTTGATTTAGAATCCATACTTTACCAGTTCGAGAAAAAAATAAAAATGATTTTATTAATTATTTTTAGTTTTTATATTTTATTTTTAAATGATATATTTAAAGTAGTTATTTTGTATGTGACTCACCGGTCTAAGTTAGTACCTCACAAGCATATAACAAGTTTAAAAATTATTTTATTAATTGATCAGTTTTATTTATAGATGATATATTTAAAGGGGTTGATTTACAAGTTAACTTGTAAATCAATTTAAGATATATACTTGACCTGTCTAGAAAAAAATTTTAAAATTTTTTTATTTTATTAATTATTTTATTTAATTTTTAAATAATATATTTAAAAAATGGATCCACATATTAATCGGTGGATCAATTTAGAATTTGTAGCAAATCCTCTACAAGAATAAAATAAAAATTATAAATTATAAATTTTAATTTTAAAAGTTATTTAAACATATTGATTTACATGTTGACTCACAGGTTAGTTTAAGATTTGTATTCGAGCTAGTTTGTGAAAAAAGTTTTAAAAAATAAATTCATTTTAATAATTTATATTATTTTATTTTATTTTACATGATGCATCTAAAATGATTGATCAACATATTGACTCATGAATCAATTTAAAATTCTTACCCGATTCTAAATGCAAATTTAAAGAAATAAATATTATTTAATAAAATTTTAATTTAAAGTATTTTTTATGAAAATTAATTAAAATATAAAAAATTAAAAAATCCATTAATTGTTTTATTTATTTTTAAATGATGTGTTTAAAGTAATATATTTGTATGCTAACTCACAAATTGATTAAGATCCGTACCCAATTTTAAATGCAAAATTTAAATATATAATTATTATTTAATAAAATTTAATTTAAAAATTATTTTTTATTAATAATAACTAAAATTTATAAAATAATAATAAAAGCCCCCGGGGATGTAGAGGCATAACTCTAGTTTTTTCTATAATGAAGATATCATGTTACCCCCAATTATATTTTTTTTAATTAATATTTCTTTATATTATGATAATAAAAAAATTATTTATATAAAGAATCAAAAAGTTTTTAAATTTCACAAAATTATCAAAATGATTTACAACCTCGAAAGATAAATTAAAAAAATTTAAAAAAATTAATTGAAAAAGAATGATAAATATGATAAATTCTTAACTCTACTTGTAGTTGTCAAGAAAATCAATTCTATTTCAACTAATATAATATTTTTTGAAATTATGATAATAATTTCAAATTTTAAACTAATCACATGTTAAAAAATTATAATAATAGTATAATTATTGATTCTGTGCACGTATATATAATTATTACATTATTTTATATATAGTTAAGAGATAAAAATAAGAATATGATTAATTTATACATACCAAATGATATTTATATACTTTATCATAAACAAAAATAGCAATTACAAGTTAAGAAATTAAAATAAATTTATAATTAACATTATAAGTATTATTTTTATTAATTTGATGTTTTTAAAAGAAAATTATATGTAATTTAACTCTTGAATATTCTGGGTTAATTGGTCGAGTTATTTTGAATTCGAGTTATTTCAAATTTGAGTCCTTCTGAGTTGGATCATTCTCGATTTAGGTCATCTTAAGTTCGGCTCATTTTTAAGTTTAAATTGTTGACTTTTCTTAATCAAATTTAGTTGGTCGAATTTATATTCAGATAAGTTAATTAAATTTTTTAAATTTAAATCAAAATTAATAGGTCTAAAGTAAAACCGATGAAGAGAGCATTTTATGCTACGTGGACCCCCGAATTCCTATCACAATATTGTTCAGGTTTTGACATATAAAAATTAAGTATTAGTCGCAAATAACTAAAACCTCTTTGTTGATTGTTCATCCATTCCATTCCATTATTATTATTATTATTATTATTATTATTTAATTGGCATAGAAATTATAAAGGCAGCTAAAACCAAGTCCAAAGATCTGCAAGCATCAGAGGCAAAAAGTAATACTAAATATTTTTAATTTACAATAAAATTTGAATTTATAATCTTTTAAAGTTATATTAAAGCCACATCGAAAAAAAAGAAAGATAAAAGAGTAGATTTAAGAGTTGAAGCAAAGGGACAATCCTTCAATCCTACCAAAGAAAAATGAAAAACAAAGTGAAAAGCAGCCCTACTCTCCCACATCAGCTGCAATGATGACACCAAGAGTGGTGGTGGGTCTGAATGCTTGCAATTCATGATTTAATTAATCAACTCACTACAACTAAGTTAATATTCCCGTCTAAAATGTAAAAGATAAGAAATGAACAATTAAAAAATAATTAAAAGAAAAAGGAAGAAAGAAGAAGAGTGAAGAAAGAATCTACTACTATTTCTTTGAGATTGAGAGTGATGGGTTTTGCAGTGGCAAAGAGAATCTATGTTGGGAGCTTGAAAAGGAGAGCCAGCAAAGCAAAACAAAGCAAAGCAAAGAGAAAGAGAAATCCGAAATATTTGTGTTTGTGTCAGCTTGACAGGGGTGGCAGCAGCAGCATGCGTTGTTTCAAACTTCAAAGGGAGAGCTTAGCTGAGCTGAGCTGAGCTGTTTAGCTTCCTTCCAACATTCAGGAATTATAGGGAGTTGGGAGCTTTCCTTTTGGCGTTTTCCCACATCCTTTTTATTCTATGCCCTCCCCTTTTCTACCTTTAATCCTTGTATATTTTAAAGAAGATGATAATAAGTCTCTTAACGGTATCAATTAAAAATGATATTTATATAAAAAATAAAGTTAATGCATTACTTTTTTTTTAATTCAATAAAAATTATGTTTTAAATAAAATTTTTAAATAATAATTAAATAATCTTTAATTAAAGTCTCGTATTTTAATATATTTTTTGGTTGTTGTATCGGATATAAAAACGCTCAAATCAATAAATAAAAACTTTATTTTTGTTTCTTTTTGCTCCTTTGGTGGGAAATCCATGTTTTCCTTAGAGTGGTTAAAGTTAAAAGACATAAAGGTAAGATACGCAAAGAGCTTTACTTGATTCGATCATCACTCCAATGATTTAAATAAAATGAAAATCAATATATAAATAAATAAAGATCCACAAAAGATGCAATATCTTTAAAAGGTAAGGAAAAACTTTTGACTGTAATAGTGGTGCGTTACAACTTTTTTGCTCTTAATTCTATGTGGCATCCCAAGCTTTTGCCTCGAAGTTATATTGCCCAAATCTTCATTACTACATTTTTCTAACCCCATGCTGATTTGCTGCTTACAATCAATTATCTTAGTTACCATCCTTTTTCCCACACTTACGTGTTAATTATCAAATCAAAGATTTCTCCTCAGCTTTTTTAATTTACACTTCATTGGTCTTGCTTTTAAATGCACATATATAAACATATCCGAATCCAACAATATTATTCAGTTTGAATGTAGTTGCCACGAGAAATAGTTGGGATTGGACATGATTCTAGTTATAGGTACAATAATTCTTGATTGATTTAAAGTTGCTTCATCGTTTGAAGAAGTTTCAGAATCATGGAAAATCCACAAATTAAAGAAGTACATATTAGGAGCACACTAATTTCCCGTTTATCATTACTTTTGGGTATTCAAAAGCTGCACTTGAACCAAAAGCAATACCAAGTTATTAATTTTTGGAATAAAGTTGACAAAAGTTTGATTTTTAAAACAAACTTTTACTCCAGGCGCAAAAACCTTAATGTTAGATCGGAGCTTTTGAGGTTGGGTTGTCAATTTTTATATGTGAAAAAAATTATTTTTTTTTATTTTTTATTTTTTGGGATGATAATGGATAATGAAAATTTGGATATTTGCAATTATCTTATCTATTTTTTTAGGACATAGATATTGCAGATTCAAAGCAAATACGGATTATAATATTCTAATTACTATTTTTAGCAGATTCGAAACAGATATAGATATGAACTCTCGATGTCTATTATCTAAATCTGTATTATTTATATATAATAAATTTGAATATCCAAATCCGCTATCTAAATTCACATTACTTCTGTATATCCCAATCCATTATCCATTTATTTGTAATTGTAGAAATTTATGATCATGGAAATAATCGAACCTTAGCTTCCTAGGTTAGCTACTTTTTGAATTCAGATTTTTAGTTGATTCAAATATCTTAGGATAATATTATTTATAATTCGGATTTGGGTTCAGATAGTAATATGCGGATTGAATATGGATAATAAATGGATTCAGATTTTAAGACATTTATGCGGATTCAAATATAATCAAAAAATTTAGATATTCGATCCGTCTACCCTTTCTTAGTGTCTTAAATGAAAAAATTAATCCTTAGATTAAAGTGTAGTTTGTTATTCTATATATTTTAAAAACATATGGCGTTGTAATTCTTTTAGTATATTTAGCAAAA
This sequence comes from Adansonia madagascariensis, assembly GCA_038381835.1. Classification (NCBI taxonomy): domain Eukaryota; kingdom Viridiplantae; phylum Streptophyta; class Magnoliopsida; order Malvales; family Malvaceae; genus Adansonia; species Adansonia madagascariensis. The sequence goes on from JBBYHL010446856.1 coordinate 12,116, forward strand.
TTTTAATATAATGAGAATATAATTAATTATTTTTTAGGTTAATTTTTTTTAGAAAAATAAAATTGTATAATTCTAAAAACTAAATTTTATACTAGTGAGTAATTTTTTGGCACTGTTAATAAATAATTTATTTCTTAAAATAAATTCAAAGGATTTTCATTCCTTACCTTTTATCATTATATACATTTGGACATTCAACTTTTCACAACAATGCCAAACGTTTTAAAATCTAAAATCACAGTTTACACTGCACTTTTTAAACATATTTTTTCAAAAAAAGTTTTTTCAACCCGTGCTTTTTACCATAATAATGCCAAACTAAGCCTAAATAGCATTCACATTTCATCCCTAGTCATTCACTGTCTTGTGTTAATATTTGACTTTGTCAATTGCTTATATATTGAGTCCTATTGTCCTTTTAATGATGTAGAATATTGCTTTATCAATAAAATTATACGTCCTCCATCGAATAATGAATACCCATCTTTTTCCTTTTTAAAGTATCCGAAAACCATTTTCACATATTTTTTTCTAAACATTTAGATAACCTAAAGTTGTATTTGAACAAAGGATTTTAAGAAAAGATTTCATTTGCAAATAAGTTCAATTTTTTTTTTATAAAATAAAAATCGAAATCATCAAAATTCTTAAAATTTGAATGAGAGATTTTAGAGGATTCAAATTTTCTTTTCGAATTCCGCTGATGGAACTTGTGAATACCACCTTTTTTTGAATGAATAGTAACCATGGTTATGAAACTTTATATTGGAAACCACTTTAATCTTCGTATTTTTAAAAGTCACTTGTTGATCCATATACTTCAAATGTTGTAATGAAATGCTCTTATCAATTCTATCAACTTTACCAAAAATTTTGTTTCCTTTCAAGTACAAATGGGAAAAGGATAGGAACTTTATTCTCAATGATAGCCCATGGAGTTTCAAAGTGCGCCCACTGGTGTTACGAAACTATGAAGCAAGAATAAGATCAAAGGATTACAATTTCTCAACGTTAGCTCTAGGTTAAATTCTATGATCTTTCCTTTGGCTATTTAAATTAGATGGTGTTCAGATTGGGAGCCAAGGTTTAAAAACTGATGGGGTTAGATTTGAAATAAAAAGGAAAGAAGATAAGGTAGGTTTATTTGAATGAGGATTAAGATAGATATTAACAAGCCCATCTGAAGAGTGATATTGCTTGCATGGAACAAGGATGGAGAACCAGTCTGGTGTAGATTGAAGTATGAAAGAATGCCTAGTTTCTATTAAATGTGTCACAAACTTGATCATGTAGAAGCTAATTGCAAAGAAAAAGGAAGAAACAAAGCTAGAGACAATTTGAGACAGTATGGAAATTGGTTTAGACCATTACCCTTAAAGAAACAAGGCATGAAGAAACTGCTACAGAAGGATAGGAATATGATCATAACAAGGGACGACCAGAAAGCAAATAAGGAGTCCATTGAACAGTAGGAACCATTATGACAAGGAGTGCGTACCTTTAAGATGTCAGAGGGGGAGGATGGATATAGGTACTTTTTGGAAAAATGAATCAGCTATGCAAAGTGAGAATTTGGAAATAAATGTTAGGATATCTCCTGAATATTCAAATGAGCATGATTTAAGGAATGATTTGGGATATATACCACAATTAAACTATCTCAATCAAGGAACCAGCAATAAATTGAATAATCTTAACATTAGTAGGGGTTATCTTGAGGTGTCAGCTAAAGAAGGTGAAAGAATAATGATGTTAGTAATGTAAGGTTAGAAAACATAATGGAAGATGTCATACAAAAACAAAATGGAAGAGGATGGCAAGGCAAGGGGATAGTAACGAACCAACAAAAATGTAAGGGGATGGCAAAAAGAAAGACAAAGAGCAGGTAGACAATGCATGTGACATGGATATGGACGGAAATGGGAAAAAATAGAGAAGTCTCAACTTCGAAGAGGAATAGATCATTGGCACATTGGTTAAGGCTAGTACATAGCCTTACCAAACATTACGCAAATTTGAAGTTGAAACTGTTGTGGACTTGTGAACCCATGGACGATTAGAGCCCTGAAAAGGCTCGTGAAATTTAGAAATCCTAATATGGTGTTTCTATGCAAAACGGAACACATTACAAGAGAGTTCTATAAAATTAGATGAGGCTGTAAGATGGTGAGTTCATTTGGTAGTAGACTGTGAAGGCCGTAGAGGCGGGTTAGCTAAGATGTGGAATGAAGAATTGACGTTATAGCTGAGAAACTTCTCAAGGTATCACATAGAATGGACTTGATAGAAAATAATCATGTAATTCAATAGATATCTAGGTTTTACACCAAAAAAAAAAAAAACCTGAAAACAGTAAGAGAGATATATCTTGGAATCTGCTTAGAACACTAACAAGGCAGAGATCATTGCCATGGATTTTTATAGGTGATTTCAATGAGATCCTACATGGAGAGGAGAAAAGTAGCAAATGTTTGAGAGCATGCGGTCAAATGGAAGCATTTAGATTGACATTGAAAGAGAGTGAATTATTGGATTTAGGGTTCAAAGGTTGGTGGTTTACATGGGCTAACAATAGGGAAGCAGCAACATTGGTTGGGGAAGGTTTGGATAGGTTTACTACCATAAAAAAATTAGATTGACATGGACTTGACTTACAATAACGAACATGTAATATGTTCGCGATCAGATCATTGCCCTATATTTCTTAGTACTGTTGGGAGTAGAACATGGAACACAAAGAGTAGTAAGAAGCATCATTTCCATCTTGAAGCATTATGGACCAAGTAGCAAGGATGTGAGGAAGTGGTTTCCAAAACATGAAAGGATACAACAAAATTAGATATAGGCAATAAACTAGAATTGTTATGCTAAAAACTTACTTCATGGCATGAGAATAATTTGTTCACCTTGGCAATAATAAAAAGGCTAAATGATCATCTCACTTGGTTATTGAGTAAGAAACCTAAGGATAGTATACTTAAAAGAGATGAAAGTGACCAAAATAGAACTTAACGAACTAATGGCAAAAGAAGAAGTATAATGGCAACAACGTCCCAAAGTTAATTGGTTAAAATTTAGGGATAGGAACATAGCTTTCTTTCATGCTCAAGCAACAAACAGACGTTGAAAAAAACACATGGTGGGTCTGGAAGGTAATAATGATTTTGGAGAGAGGATGAAAATGAAGTTCAGGAAAATAGACCTCACTTATTTTAGAAATCTCTTTAAATTTCGAGGATCGCTCAGAAGTGAGGAAATTCCTGAGACAGTGGAACGCCTAGTTACAAGCAACGTCGAGACAAATTTTATGTTCTCAGTTTCACGTGGAGGAGATTCAGATAGATATCAAGCAAATGCATCCACACAAATTCCTTGTACTAAATGTTATGCCTACACTTTTCTATCAAAATTATTAGCATATTATTGTTATTGAATTGCAATCTATTTAAAAGTTTTGAACTACAAATATGCATTGCATGATCTAAAAATTCACTCATATGGTGCCTGTTCCCATAGTTCTCAATCCAAAATACATGTCACAATTTCAACCTATATAATATAGTCTCTTCCAATTTTCTTATAAAAATACCTCTCTAAACTAATTCATTATATTGCTATAATAATTAAAGTAAAAAAAAACTCATTAATCTTAGACTCTAAATTGGTTACAATGATATTTAAGTATATTCTTATCTCACATGCGAATCAGTTCATTCAATTAGCTAAATGAATATGAGCATATGTTATTGAGTCTAAGGTTAAACACAAAATTCTTTTTTCGATGTTTATTAAGACTTACCTAATTAATCTGATTCTTGATGATACAACTAATTGCATTAAGCGCTAGATTAAATAAACAATTTACATATCAATAAAATCAAGAGAAAGAATGAAATAATCCAAACTACATGTGAGGCTCTATTACAATCCTTGAAAAGATAAATTAGTTCAAGCTAGCTAAGGAAAACACAACATATGGGAGTTTTACCATCATCAATATTACAAAAAAGTTAAAAAAAAAAAAAAAAAGCTAGGGGAAAGAGAAAACTAAGATTGTCGAGTCTTCAATCTTTACATTTCTCTGAATATTTTTTATCCTTTTACAAACATGTGGTGGCTGCTCTTGTCTTAGAAAAACTAAGTTTACAAAAGTCAAAAGGTCAACTTTAAGTATTAAAATGTCTTATTTTCAAAGCCTCAAAAGCCTAAGAAATTCTTCTGTGCAAGTAAGATATCAGGGTGGTGCTACAACCTCAGCTTCTTATGTCGCGGCACTTTGACAAGGAAAAGACAACAAATATACAAGAGGATGGCACATAATATGAATAGGGATGCTAACTTTGCCAGTGGTCTAGACAAAGAAAGTGTTATGCACGTTGACAAGAAAATGTTATGGATGCTGAAATTGACAATGATTCATGACAAGATGCAAGCTAATCTATAAATATGCTTGAAATATGTTAAGCTAAGAATTCATACATGGATTAATCATAACAAGATGCATGGATATGGCATAAAATGCATGAGCAAGAGCTATCAAAATAATGA
>JBBYHL010446865.1:0-13666 GCA_038381835.1 Adansonia madagascariensis
GGCTTGTTAGCCATCTTTGCCCGTAAGAAAAGAAGAGGTCATACAATTTTATTCCTAACTTTAGTCCTATCTTTAAAGTCCTCGAAAAGGAATGGCTTCACAAAAAATCCGAGCAATAATAGATCTAAAAATTTTAGAATCTTAATGGAGATGAAGTGACATGAAAGGCTGCTTAGTTCTCGCCATAAACCATTATGTATAGATGTAGGGATTACAATTGTGTGTCACTCATTGGGTTATGGGGAAGTACCAGTTACGCACCTATTCTGGTCCTTCAACAATTTTTGTGTCAGTAATTTGTCCCCTTTGTTCAAGACCTAGAGGCATGCAACCTTGAATATGGCAGGCCAGATTATAGGTAAAAATTCAGTTAGCCTTCCATGCTTGGAGACAAACTCATTGCATGGAAAGACACTAGAAAGGATGCAGTGTGACCCTGAGGTATAATGAATGCAAGATACGTCGCATCAATGATACCTTGCCTTTGTCCACTATTGTATCTGTAGATGAAGAATTCCCTTCTAAAATTGAAATGCTTAGATGGGAATTTAAAAAAGAAAAGACAACCTTTACCAAGGAAATTTCCTGCCTAAAGGAGCAAATAAGTCAATTGGAGATAGACCTTTATCTATGTGAAGGTGAAGTAAAATGAGCTGATAAGGAGAAGAATCATCTCAAAGAAGATCTCGAAAGTCTCAGGAAAGACTATGTGGTCATCCGTAAAGCAAATAAATCACGATGCCAAGGTAGGTCTTCAATCGAATGGAGAATAAAAATTGCCACCCTCAAAAAAGAACTACATTAGTGGAAAAAAGCGACTAAAGACAGTAAAGAGAAGCTTGTCAGTGATCGAACCCTCGCATCAACTTATCAAAAGAGAAATGTATGATTAGAAGCTTGAGTTTGAGATTTAAAAGCGAATTAGGTTGAGAACGAGACATTAACAGTTAGGGTTCAAGTCTTAGAGCAATCCTTACAAGCTCACCAAAACCAGGCAAATGAATTAGTACAGGCCTCAAAACGGTGGGAGCAAGAATGGCAACAAATAGTTGATCAGGCATGCCAAAATTATCAGACTCATCATCGCTATCTCATTGAACAAATTTAGGCAGCTCAATTCGAGGCCAAATATATGATGGATGTGGCTCAATCTCTCACATGTAGAATCTTACCTATTAGAGCTCACGAACAAAAACTATTGTATTTCTTAGAACATGTGATTAAATAATGTAATCATGCCAGATATTTTTGAATGTAATCATATGTATTCAAGACTTTGATTGCTTCAATGAAAGACGATTGGTGGAGCTGTTTCCTAATCCAATTATCCTTCTTGCATTTGCATCAATAACAATTATTCTTTTTCTGCTTTGCATTAATAACATAGTTTTTTTTTTTGCTTCATGAATACATATCCATCTTCATGTCATGTCATATCATGACACATTTTAAAGGTCTAATCCACTAATAATCTAAAGTGAAGGTGTCCTGAAACATAGAATCTTTAGCTCACCATCGCTACAACACTCGTACCCATCATAAAGCCATGGAGAACGATCATCAGTCCTATATTAAGCAACTAGAACTCATGTACAGAGAATCTCAAAAATAATCAGCCCATAAGAATGAAGAACTTCAATCTTAAATGGCAAAATTGACAAACTGTTATCCGAAGTTTTAAAGGATAAAGGATAAATGAGCACTATTGATGTTGGCGAAAAACTGACCAACCCTGAAAGTAATTTGAATGGTTGTATTGAAGCTACAGTGCATGAATAGCATCCCCTAGCAGTAAGAATTCTATTGACTCAACCATTCATTTATCTAGCCTCTTCGCCTGCTATACCTATAGTACCAGATTTTGATGAACAAGTAGAACAAGAAAGGGCAAAAAGATCTTCAAAAAATGATGAAGACTTAAACAAATACCAATCTTTAGAGAAACATCTTTGAGCTATTAAGAGAAGTGATAAATTTGGAATTGTAGATGCGAAGGCTCTAGGACTGGTATCTAGTCTCACTATTCTGCATAAATTCAAGGTACTAGAGTTTGAAAAATATAATATGACCACAGATCCCACTACCCACATTGAGATGTATTGTTGTAAGATGACCAGGTGTAAAGAAAATGAAAAATTGCTAATCCACTACTTCCAAGATAGTTTAGCTAGGGCAGCTCTCTGATGGTACATAGGGCTAGACCCTATAATAATTCAAACATGGACAGATCTAGCTCGTGCATTCTCGACCAATATAAGCATGTATCTGACTGGGCCCTAGATCACCTCTCCTTCATGAACATGGAAAAGAAAGCCTCTGAGAGTTTTAGATAATATGCCCAAAGATAGAGGGAGAAGGCAACTCAGGTTCAGCCGCTATTAACTGAAAGAAACATGACAGCTATGTTCGTCGACACTTTGAAAGCTACTTACTATAAGAAGTTAATGGAAAATGCCATGAAGAATTTTGCTGATCTAGTCATATCATAGGAGATGATTGATAATTTTATCAAAAATGGGAAAGTGTATATGGGAGAATCATCTGGGTCAATTAAGAAACCAATAAGTAAAGGAAAGAAAAAAAAAGTAAATGCTGTCAGTTGCAACACCGCAAAGTTCCTTTAAAATCTAGGCTCAACTCAAGGGGTATACACCCCAAGTATGTTGTATCTGGGTTTTAGCCCTTACCAAATAATGCTAGCAGTTCACTCTACTAGGACTACTCTAACAGTTACCCTTACACCAAATCCTGTTCAAAACACTCCTCTAAGCATGCAACCTCGTAGCATGAATAATGCCAGAGCCCTAAGTAATCATCAACACCCCGAGAAAGAGAACATTTTAACTTTTTCCCATACTCATATAAAGAGATGTATAATTGCCTATTAGTTAGTCAATTAGTTGCCCTAGTATTCTTGGACCTGAAATTTCTGCCCTACCCTAGCTGGTATGATGTAAATGCTTATTGTGAATACCATGCTGGATCACAAACACACTCAATTGAGAACTATACCTCATTTAAGAGAAAGTTGCAGGGCCTTCTGAAAAGAGGCATAATCAAAATAGAGCAAGATCCTAAACTAAATGTTAGGGCTAACCCATTTCTTAATAATGTCAAACTGAAGGTAAATGCCATCATTAATAGGAAAGCTTGTTGGATTAAAAGAGATGTCAGAGAGACAATAATGAATAGAGTGTGGCAAGCATTCAGGGGGGTTGGGATGTGAGCCTAAGGAAGGAATTCACGAAGTCCTCTTGCTACTACTATGCTCAAGAGCATAATTTATAGTAATGTTCATTGTTCCTGAAAATGGTCCAAGGAATAATGGATCAATGCAAGATAGAATTCTACGAGAAATGTCATGAACTGACTTATCTATCCATTAATGTCATCGAAGAGGAGAAAGTAAATGGCGATGGCATCCTGATTTGTCTTTTTCTTGTGAGTATGGAGAGGCAGCCAATTGAAAGCTTTAGACATTACGTTTCTAGGTGGATAGAAAAAGCTGCCCACAACCACTATTGATAGAGAAAGAAATGATCATCTGGTTCATTAGCATACAATGGTCACTGTACTATGAAAAAGTGGTAAAAAACCCCTAAACGCTTTACGAATGTAGTCATACTTTGTGGGGTGATAGATGAGGCTTTGAAAAGATAATCAAATAGGGGCAAGAAGAAAGGAAAAGTTGAAACAACACAACAGCTATGGTTTGACAAAAGAGCCGATTTATCTTAAACCCGTGCAGACGTAAACCTAGGAAGGTTTATTGCTGAGCAAGATTACGAGAACATAAAAAATTTGGAAGAGCTTAGAATACCAATGAGCACAGTTTGGTAGATTTTGGTAAAGGCTAAGTTAGTTAATGGGATCGATAAGAGAGAGGAAAGAGTTGGCAACTTTTATGATTTCCATATAGTATATGGTCATACCCTTCAAATCTGTAAAGAGTTTCATGCCATGGTCCAAGGAATGATGAAGGAAGGCAGCATCAAATTTTATGATGAGAAGCCAACTTTGACTAATCAACCTGTAGATGCACTTTTATCTGTCAATGCCTTAGAAGGGGATGAAGACAATCCCTCCATGGCATCGAAAGACCACTAATCCTGTATGATAAATGGCCACATCCTCAAGCCACTCTTGCCCCATCTGCACCAAAGATGGTAATTCAACTACCATCTCTATTCTCTTATAAAGACAACAAGGCTGTTCCCTAGAACTATGAGAGTAAAACTTTAATTATCAAGGAATCTAGTCAACTAGCCTTCAATATTGATCTTTCAGGGGTAAGCCACTGACTAGGAGTGATAGGTGTTATGCGCCACTAGCCTTAAGAGATGCAGCTCTACAAGAAGATACTAGCCAGAATCTTCAAACATTTAAGTCTGCAACTAAAAGGTTAATTCAAAAGTTACCAAGGAATCGATAAGTGAGAAAGAAGCAATAGAGTTTTTTAAGTTCATCAAACACAGTGAATGCAGTATTATGGATCAGCAAAATAAGCAACCCACCAAAATATCCATGCTATCATTTTTGTTAAACTCTAAAACTCATAGAAATACACTCCTAAAAGTTTTGAACAAGGCCTATGTCTCTCTCGATATTTCTATAGGCCAGTTAGATAATCTAGGAAATAATTTCATGGCTGACAATTACATATCCTTTAGCGATAATGAGATTCCATAAGGAAGAAGAGGAAATCATAAAGCCCTTCACATCACCATATACTGTAAAGGGAGTATATTACCTAAGGTGCTTATCAATAGCGAGTCAACTTTGAATGTAATGCCTATATCATGCCTGAATAAGCTCCCTATTAATGCATCTCACATTCAAAATAGTCACATAGTCATGCAAGCCCTTGACGAAACTTGTAGAAGCATTATGGGGAACATCACTATCCCACTCCAAATAAGCCCATGTAGTTATGAGGTTGACTTTCATTTGATGGACATTGCTCTATCATATAATTGACTTTTGGGAAATCCATGGATCCATTCTGCAGGAGCAGTTCCATTATCGTTGCACCAAAAATTAAAGTTTATAATTGGAAACAATGTTGTCAATATTGGTAGAGAAAAAGATATCATTGCTGCTCCCTCAACCGATACCTTATATGTTAAACCTAATGAGGGCATTCCAAAACCCTATTTCAGTCATTTGAGTTCATCAATGCCACCTATGTTAAAGAGGGATTGCCCATGATTAAGCCTCATTTGACAGGAAGCACGCAAATAGGCTTAAAACTAACAGTTGGCAAAGGTGCTCTAGCCAGAAAAAGGCTTGGAAGATGCCTTCAAGGAGTTGCTAAAGCTCTAAAGGTGACCCATTAGACTGATAAGAGAGGAGTGGGATTTAAACCCAATGCATAGCGAAAAAAAAAAAGCAAGCCCAGAAGAATTGAGAGAAAAGAATAGCATGTATGTTAGGACAAGACATGGGACATAAAGCTATGGCATTTTTGCCATTGCATAAGAACTTTCACTCAGGCGGATATGTTAACACTAGCTTGACAAATGTCATGCTTATGCTAAAGAAAATTTTTGGGGATTTTTCTATCAATGCAATTGAAGAGCCATCAGCAATAGGTGCAGAGACCAACTTATGCCCTCCAAAGTTTATTTTAAGTGTTTGGACTGAGATAGAAATCCCTGTATTGTTCAAAACTCTTTTAAAGTAATGCCATGAACCAAACCTATATGCTTTTGCCTAAGAGCATTGTGGGATCCTTTGTATGGGCACCTTTTATTAAGTATTGTTAATGAAAATGATGGAGCATTATGCATTTCATTCATTGTGTCCATTTTCACCTCTCTCCACATATCTTTTTGCCTATACTATTCTTTTTTCATATTTTTAAGTATTCGGATGAAGATGACATGAATATTCATATTGAGACTCAGGAAATCAACTTTGGCCAAGCAATCTGTGCTAGTGGGGTTGAAGAGGACCTTGTACCCCCAGATCTGCTCAAACTAATTGAACAAAAAGAAAAATAGATTTTATCTCATAAGAACCTATCGAAACCATAAACCTTGCGACAGAAAAAAACTGAAAGAAAGTCAAAATTGGAACCTCTGTAAAACCATCAACCCTAAACCAACTGATAAGCCTTCTCCAAAAGTTTTGAGAAATGTTTGCCTGGTCTTGCCAGGATATGCCTCGGTTGAATACTGATATCGTAGTCCATAAACTTCCTCTTAAACCTGAGTGTGAACCTACATAGCAAAAGCTTAAGAGGATGAAACCCAAAATGCTGCGAAAGATCAAAAAAAAAGTCAAGAAATAATTTAAAGTAGGATTTTTCAAAGTTGCCCTGAGTGGATGGCTGATATAGTCCCAATCCCTAAGAAGGATGGTAAGGTGTGAATGTGTGTGGATTACAGGGACTTGAACCAAGCTAGTCCAAAAAATAACTTTTCTTTACCCCATATAGATACTGTAGTGGACAACAGCACCAAAAATGCATTTTTCTCTTTCATGGATGAATTTTTGGGATACAATCAAATCAAAATGGCCACTAAAGACATGGAAAAAACCACCTTTATGACCATGGAGGGAACGTTTTGCTACAAAGTGATGCTTTTCGGGCTCAAAAACGTTGGGGTAACTTATTAAAGGGCAATAGTGACATTGTTTCATGACCTTATGCACAAAGTGATCGAAGTTTATGTGGACAACATGACTGCTAAGTCACCTAGAAAGAATGAACATGTAGTCAACTTACGAAAGCTCTTCAAACGCCTTCACAAATATCAGCTTAAGTTAAACCCTACCAAATGCACATTTGGTGTCACATCTGGCAAGTTATTGGGCTTCATTACGAGTGAAAAGGAGTAAGAGTAGACCTTAATAAGGTTAGGGCCATTCAAAGCTTTCCACTACCTCAAACCTCAAAAGAGGTGAGAAGATTTTTGGAAAGATTGAACTATATAGCCCAATTTATATCTCAATGACCCGATCTTTTGGCTACTTCATAAATAAAATCCTAGAAAATGGAATGAAGAATGTCAAAAAGCCTTCAATAAAGTAAAGCAATACCTTTCAAGCCCTCCAGTGCTTGTGCCCCCAATCCCAAGTAGACTTTTAATTTTATATCTATCATTTTTTGATAGTTTGACAAGCTGTGTATTAGGCCAGCATGATGATTCAGGAAAGAAAAAATAAGCTATCTACTATTTAAGTAAGAAGTTCATATAATTTGAAAATAACTACTCGATAGTAGAAAAGCTATTGCGTTCTAGTCTAGACAGCAAGGAGGTTAAGACAATATATGTTATACCACATGATGTGGTTGATCGCCAAACTAAATCCCGTTAAATACTTATATGAAGCCCCTACATTGTCAGAGAGATTGGCTAGGTGGCAAGTCCTACTTTCTGAATACGATATTGTATATGTGAATCAAAGGGCCATCAAGGGTAGTGCAGTCACAGATTTATTGGCTAGTCAAGCAATGAATGACTATTAACCTTTAAACTTTCAATTCCCTGATGAAGACCTAATGTGCATATCTGAGGTGGGAAATGCAACTGATAGCAATTCAACTCGAAAAATGTTTTTCGATGATGCTTCAAATTCATTGGGGCATGGAATTGGGGTAATTTTAATCCACCTGAGGGAAGCCTTTATCCTTTCACTACGAGATTGAGCTTCGATTATGCTAACAATATAGCTGAATATGAGGCTTGCATCATGGGACTCTAAGCTACCATCGAAAAAGGCATCTGAATTTTACGAGTGTTTAGAGACTCAGCCCTTGTTATTTATCGATTAAAAGAGGAATGGCAGACATTTGATGCCAAACTAACTTATTATAAAAGTTTAATCTCAAAACTGAGAAAAGAATTTGATGATGTTAGCTTTTGATGCCTTAGGAAGAGAATCAAATTGTTAATGCCTTAGCCACCTTATTATCCACGTTTAAGGTTAATCAGGAGTCGAACATCGCCCCTATCTAGATGAGCATTCATTTAACACTAGCATGTTGCCAGAATATCGAGAAAGAAAAAGATGGTTTGCCCAGGTATCATGACATCCTTCGGTATATCAAAAATCAGCAGTACCCGAATCATGCCAATGAAAATGATAAAAGAACCATACGAAGAATGGCTATAAACTTCATTTTGGATGGTAGAATGCTATAGAAGAAGAGTTGGGACCAGGTATTACTCTGGTGCATGGACACCTCAGAAGCCAAAAGAATCCTCGATGAGGTCCATGAATGGATTTATGGTATGCATGCTAATGGACATCGAATGGTGAAAGGAGTCATGCGAACAGTCTACTACTAGTTAACTCTAGCAAGGGATTACATCAATAAGCTCGTAAATGCCACAAATGCCAAATCTATATGGATAATATTCATGTCCCTCTAGTACCTGTAGACATCTTATTTTGTCTGAGCTAATTTTTAGCAATCTAAGGGACAAACATGAGAGGGGGCAATGATCGTCGGGCACTCAAATTAAAGCCCACAAAGCTAGTAGCACTTCAGCTTAAGTCAAAGTCTGCATAAGTTGATGGTACCCATATTAAAAACCTACGATACTCTGCACCTACTTAAGGGGGTCAAACCTTAGAAAACTTAACACCTTAGTGTTCTGGGGAGTGTCATTCCACCTTGGACAAAATAGTGTCTATTCATCTTTGCCCTATTTTTGATTTTCAACAACAGTCAAAGAAAGGTAGCTGTAGACAACTTATTTTGTCAAGGCTAATTTTTAATAATTTGAGGCACGGATATAAGAGGGGGTGATGATCGTTACCCGATGAAAAAGTATTTTAAGGAGGTCTAGAAGGCCTATGGATCATATCTAAGGTAAATGCAAAGATGTGGCATCAAAGGAAATAGTTCAAGGTGTCCGAGGATAAAAGATATGAGAAAATTCATAATTTTGCTTGAATGTATCGATACGTGGTTCTCATGTATCGATACAATGCTCCAACAATCCAAAAAGTTGAAATGTCCCCATTGTATCGATGCAACATGTAAATGTATCGATACATAAGCTCATGTATTGATACAGGAGCTCATGTATCGATACTAGGCCATGCCAAGACCAAAATATGCATTCTGTAAAGAAATGTATCGATACATATCAAAATGTATCGATGCAATGGTTCATAGTATTGATACAATGATCATTGTATCGAAACACTAGAGGTTTTTGGACCATATGTATCGATACATACAAGCCATTTTCCATGGTTCGATCATTTTTTACTCATCCACCATTGATCAAAAACTCGATTTTAACTCGTTTCTTCATAAAAAAGATCAAAACCCATATCAGATTATGAATTTGGACTTTTGAATTAATTAAAACATTTTTTTGAAGTCTAAATTAGATCAAAAGCATCAATGTCACATGATCACCCTACTCCTCCCTAGTTTGTTAACCAAGGTCACCATCAGTCACCCTATTTGCTAGAAAATCATTTCAGCATTTAAACTAGCCACCCTATGTCTATCACATTGGCAACAAGTTGCTCCCTATAGCCACTCTGTAGCCACCAAGCTTACTTCACTTTGTCCCCCTTGAGAAATGACCAAAAACACCTTTAAATTGGCTTCAAAATGCTGGTATAAATAGTCTACTTATATCTCAGCTAAGGGACTATAGATTCCAGCTCATCTTTAGCTTCCAAAACACATTCACACATCAAGGAAACCAAAATCCTACAGCTCTTCACTCAGCACCCAAAAACGGCCCTAAAACACTCACTCTCAACCATTACACATTCTGAAAATCACCCCCATCCATACCAGAACCAAAACCTCATTATTTCTCTCTTTTTCTTGCTTATTAACAACAAGGAAAAGAGGGATATTCAATCCATCTCTACTGCTCCAATTATTTGGCCAAAAATTAAAATTTTGTTGGTATACCTTCTTATTTTATCACTTGCATTTTCTATTTTTCATCACCTTCATCATTTTAGTGAGCTTTCCATGTTTCCATTACCCTTTTAGTATTATCATGCATTATTGTGGCTTTTGGTTGTGGTACTTTTAGGATTTGGATGCCTTAATGCCCCTTTGATATGTAAAATGCCTTATTTCATCCTCATTATTTTGATAGCTTTTGTTCATGCATTTTATGCCATATCCATGCATTTTGTTATAATTAATCCGCATATGAATCCTTAGCCTAGCATATTTCAAGCATGTTTATATGTTACCTTGCATTTTGTCATGAATCATTGTCATTTTCAGCATGCTTCACTCCATGAGATGTATGCATAACACTTTCTTTGTCAAGACCATTGGGAAAGTTTACATCCCGTTGTATGTTCATTATCTTCTCCTTGTCTAATGCATGTTTGATGGCTATCAAAAATTGATCATCAAAACCTCCCCAAGCCAAGCATGTTAACTTCAACCAATGAGAAATAGCATGAACTTAGCATTTTCCTTAAAGTTAGCAAAATATCTTAGGGAAAACTAAGTTTCCCAGATCTAGAATCTTGGTTAAACGAGCTCAAATTTTTTGATTTGCAAAAAAAATGGCCTTACACTGGTTCCCGAAAAGTTTGTGCCTTGTTTTTGAGTCGAAACCTTGAGTGGTATGATTAACAGACTGTTTCATCATCCTAAAACACTCCAAGGCTATGCAAATGAGTTCGTGACACTCATGCCACTCTTTCCCTTCAGTCATGGACATTCAAATGTTGATGACTTGAGTTCGGACCTATAAACACAAAGAAAATAAGAAATAGCCTCTGATTTACTTTGTCTCCTACTGGTAGCATCACTATTACAAATTAAAAGATCACTTTAAAATCTCAAACGATTTTTCATGAATTTTATAATATTTCTCTCGATACGTGTTTCAAATTATCTTCAAAATGAGGTCTTGTTCATCCTTAAATCAGTCCGATGAAAGAGTTATGATTTTTCAAACCTAGACTGTTTAAAATCCCTAGAATTAATAAAGTGCATTCTGGTTGGGCCCTTTAGGCCCACTAAACAATTTTTCTAAATCCATCCAACATTTTTCCTAAAAAGTCGTGAAATTCCCTTTCTGGAAAGGTATTATTTGCAATTTTTTGATACCGAACAAGTCCGAAATGATTTTTAAAATTTTGACACGCCTTTTGCCTCGCATGCTCTGTCAGTAGTGTAATTGACCCAAATTTGAAAATTTATTTCCCTGAAAAGTGATTTTTTGGATATCAAGAATATTTTTAGATTGACCCTTGTCAAGTTACCTTTCTGACGATAT
Source organism: Adansonia madagascariensis (assembly GCA_038381835.1). NCBI lineage: Eukaryota > Viridiplantae > Streptophyta > Magnoliopsida > Malvales > Malvaceae > Adansonia > Adansonia madagascariensis. Next base: position 11,232 of record JBBYHL010446865.1, read on the forward strand.
CTTGTCCATCCTCTAAAAACTTCAAACCAATCTAGAATAAATTCATAAAGTGGGATAGTGCAATGTTATCCCCTATTCTTGATAATGGTCAAAATTAAGTTGTTTTCCCGAATTTCATCTCGAGAGATTCAAATGTCTCCATATCACCCTGATCAGACTTGAGAACATGCTTCAACCTCCCACAAGCTCATATCAAGGCACAAATATATTTTTACATCTTTACTATCCTCATTCACAACACCTTTTTTTTTGCCAAAAGTTGTCAAAATGCTCACTCATTTTTTAAATCACAAAGTTTTGTCAACTTAATTTTTTAACTCAACCTCTTTAAAGAGTGTCAGATATGTCACTTTCGGGGATACTCTAATCCTAACCTTTTAAAAATCTTCCTTTGCCAAAATTATTTGTCATCCACCCTCCAACTCCATCTTTCCAGAGGGATACTCTAACCCTGTCTTCCAACTACAATTAAATTTTTCTCCTTCTCAGACTTCCATGAATGTGTCAAAAAAATCTCGTTCAATCAAGGAACCCAGATGCATCTCAAAACTTGTTGATTCAGTTATTCCCAGATAATCAATGCCAATTGTGAGATAAATTCTAGTAGTCCATCCTTTTTCTTTATCATTACATTGAATGATCCACGTTATGTTACTTCATTTGTTACCTTACTAACATGATTTCTTTGTGATGATTATTTGCATTCATGTTTTCCAATCATTTCAAATAAATTAAGGGTAACATTCCATGTAGGTATCTCTCCAGTGCATAAAGTGGAATATTCCATTTTTAAAGTAAAATCCAAAGGTCATTTTTATTGAAAATCTCTATATTCCCCATCTCTCCAGGGCGTATATGAGATTAAATCTTTTTCATCAAAACTTGGATTTGTATTTTTATAAAATTCTTGAATTAAAAGAGGGTTGTATTGAAACAGTGATGGGTTAAGATCAAAAGAATCGAAACTAAGATATGACATAGCTAGTAAGGTACCAATTTCAGGCATCATAAAAAGGTTCATACCTCATCATGCATAACTAACTCTCAAACCTAAACAACGAATCTTTGTACTACATAGACCATGGAACCGATGTTTTGAGTTCGTAACTCAAAACATAGGTTTCAATAGGCATCCAGTCATGCCTAGCTTGACTCTAAGCATTGCCTATTTCGTGATGGTCATCCGAGACCAATAAGATGAGCGATTCGTCTTATGGTCCCTCTCACTGTGTCATAAGTCGAGAATCTGTACTTTTTCATTCTCATCATGTTGCAAAGGAAAAGTCTCATCAAGAAGACATTTTTAAGTAAAAATCTATGGATTCGTGAGGATCCACCCCGAGGTATGTTGCGACAGTATAATTGCACGTTATGATAGCCTTATGGCCATTTGCTATGTGGAGCATGAACATGATTGGACCAATCACCCCTAAGGTCTCTAATGGACATTGTTTCATCCTAGTTGCTATCGACTATTTCACTAAGTGGATGAAAGCAGCTTCTTATGCTAATGTCATTAGAGCTATCATGTGCAAATTTTTTAAGCGAGACATCATCTATCAGTATAGCCTCCCTAAGCAAATCATTACGGACAATATGCGTAATCTGAAAAACAAAATGATGCAAGTAATCTACTCTCAGTTTAAAATTCAGCACCAAAATTTTATCCCATATCGTCCAAAAATGAATGGGGCAGTAGAAGCAGCCAACAAGAATATCAAGAAAATAATGAAAAAGATGGCTGAGATGTACAATGATTGGCATGAAAAGTTGCCATTAGCATTACATGCTTACCGTACAATCGTACGAACTACCACTAGTGCTACACCATTTCCCTTAGTCTATGGCATAGAAGTTGTTCTACCCATCGAGATAGAAATCCCATCATTCAGACTCTTGATGAAAGCATAACTTAAAGAGGCCGAATGGGTTAAAGATCGATTTAAGCAACTTAATCTTTTCAAAGATAAGAGAATCAAAGTCATATGTCATGGGCAAATGTATGTAAAGCACATGAAGAGAGCCTATGACAAAAAGGTCTACCCTCATCAATTTCGAGAAGGTGACCTTGTGCTTAAGCAAATTCTCCCAATCCATAAAGATGTTCACAAAAAATGGACCCCAAATCAAAAAGGACCATACGTGGTCAAGCGTGTATTCTCTGGAGGAGCTTTAATCTTAACCGAAATGGATGGCAACACCTGCCCAACCTGTGAACTTCGATTCCATAAAATATACTATGCCTAAAAGGACTTTAGGATGAAAACCTGAAAGGGCATTCTATTAGCCCTTTTCCCACCATTCTCCAAAAAATAAAAAACAAAGAAAACTCAAAAAACAATAAAAGAACAACAAAAAACAAAGAAAAAAAGAAATAACTAACTTAAGTCAAAAACCCGAGAGGGTAGCTTAAGTAACCAAACCTATTCAAACCA
>JBBYHL010446884.1:6505-16654 GCA_038381835.1 Adansonia madagascariensis
CATAGTTGTCCATTCAAATTTAGTTGAGCTAGACTCAAAAAGGTTAGAAAATAACCAAACTAGATGCCATTTAGTTCCCACACATAATTTGAGCATTAGACACATTTATCCTAAGCTCATTTAAACTTTAATGGCTTAATTCATGTGGGTGGTTTTTATACCTCTATTTTAATGTAAAAACATATATGAATGACCTCTTAGATGTCTATGAAGTAATCCAAGGCCATTAGAAAGGTGAAAAGTAGGTTAAAAACCTTATTTGCAATGAAAATTTTTAAGCAGTATCGATACATAGGTATTTGTATTGATACAAGTGCTTCCAAAACCAAAATCTATGGAAAACATGACATTGTATCGATACAGTATTGCCTTGTATTGATACAATATGACTATATTTTGATACAATGAGCATTGTTTCGATACAATATGGCCTTGTATCGATGTAATGCATGATCTAGGCCTAAAATGAACCAAAACACAATGATATATCGATACATCTTCATGAATTTCACAAAAACAAAATTTTTTTTACATTGTTTCAATATGGACCCTAAATATTTCAAACCTTGACCAAAAAAGTTTTTTCTCTACCACCATGTTGCATAATATGCCAGTGACACGACACCTGACAGTCATCTTTTTTATTTTATTATTTTATTTTATCACCTTCTAATGAAGTTCTAGGATGTCAAAATTTGGTCTAAGAAGAAAGATGGGTGCATTTCATCTAAAAAAGTCTCTGATTGGGCCCAGTTTGTTTGAAAGGGGCCTGAACAAAATTAGGTGTTTACATCCCTCATATTTCTCTCCACATGCCATTTTACTTTTGGAAAGTTATCTTTTGCATTAATTTCCTTAATTTGCTCTTTTTTCCTCTTAAAACCTTTTATTACTACTTGTTGGTTGTGGGTCAATTCTTGATATCCAAAACTTCTTTCTTACCCTTTTGTCAAGTTCAAAGATGTCGCCTTAAATCCAGCTAGTTCTAAAAATTGGCACATGGTATTTTCTTCTCTTTCCTTAATCATCTTCCTTTTAAATTTTGAAAAGTTAGTGGCCTTGTCTCTATTAATCATCTTCTTTGCTGAACTACTTTCCATTTTTATAATTCCCTTTTAGCTGTTTCTCTTTGTGTTATAGTGTTACTTTGATTAATTGTATGCCAACCTCTAAAGCCAACAGTTTGACGGGTGATATTTGCATCCAATCCCTATATTATTTTACTGTTTAGACTTATCGTGCAACATTCCACTTCTTTCACTATCCCTTTTACTAGTTTATTATCAACCTGGCCTAATTTACCACTCATAATAGAGACTAAAGTAGGTAGGCACATATATTTGACCCATCTCCATCTTTCTCCACCATTATTCAATCGTTTGAGCATTATCACTCCTCTTAAAGGTTTTTTTATCTCCAATTCCATCCTAAATTGCAAAAACCTACCCTAGCCTCTCTTTGATGCATTCATATCTACTTTAAAAAAATTACCAATTTTGCTTCCAAGCCTTTCTGCCATATTTTTCATGTAACCATCCTAAAGGTAAATCATAAATCCTCATTCAGAATTGAGACTTGGCAAAAGTATATTCTTTGGGACTTAAGCTTACATTGCATAGCTGTAATAACAATAAGTGCTTATCGAAATTCCATAGGTTTTCAGTCAGCACTCTATCTTTGTCTCCTTCACTTAGGAATTTAAACAAATACATGTTGCGCTTAAGGAACAGAACTTTTAATTCTCTAGATAGTCTCCATACTCCTTTAAGTGTTGTGATCATAGCCTCTTTGTTATAAGATCTGCTTGTTAGCAACTTTCCTAACATTCATGATCTTCTATTCACCTTTTTCAAGATTTATATTTAGTGGCTAAGGTTTTAGAAAGAAGAAATGAGAGGGGAAAAGTAAGTGGAATGAAGCCAAAAGGAAGGATAAATATCCCATTCTCAAATTACCCAATCGGATTGGCAAAATCCCTTCACTTTTTATTTTTCATGTATTTTTATGCAAAAATTGTGCCCCTTATTGTATCCCATGTGCTACCCTCATGTTTTCAGCATTTTGTTGTTCAAAATTCCTTAATTTAAGGAGAATGGAGGACTCTTATTGGCCACCATCATATCCAACTCATGAATATTTCAAAAATGCTATTTTTAGTTGGAAAAATCCTTAAACCTAGACTTAGTTTTCACATGAAATCACCATCCAAATCTATTATCTTTATTTATTAGGCTCTTCGAATTTAAAAAAATAAAAAATAGCAATTAAATGACATACAGCCCAAAAAAATTAATTAAATTAGTAAATGGCCCAAATTTCATTTAAAATTAATCTCACATTGTCTTACCTCATATTAGATGATTTTTAAAGCCATAACCATGGAAAAATTCATTGAAAATATTAATGGTAAGTTTAAAGTAAAATGCCACAAATTAACCAAAACTGCGTTAAAGAATCAATACATTTAGGCAATGAATCAGTACATTAACCTAATGTACCAATACGTTAGACAATGTATCAATATGCTATCAGTTTCAGCTATTGCCAAAGCCTTGTATCAATAAATTAATATAATGTATCAATAAAAACCCTAAAAATTAGAAAGTTTTGAACGTTGGAACTAGTGTATCGATACCTTAAGGCATGGTATCGATACATTTAATGTATTTCTTATGTTTTACTCAATTTTGGCTCTTGAACACTTTATCTTAATTCAGGATGATATATATTAGACCCAGCAGGGGTAAATGGCCTTAGTGATTACTTGGAATACTTGCATGGAAACTGAGACAAAATTAGGTGTCTACAATGTATATTTTGATATGTCTGTCTATTTGTGTCTTGTCGTATGATCATATTATGTTCAAAATTGTTAAGTTTAATTGACAGATCCAAATAACTTAAAATTTTATGTTACATGTCATCATGTTTATGTTACTTTTTTATATCATAATCATCTTTACTGTATTATTTATTCATATAAATTTTAACACATTAATAATTTTATTTTATACAAATTTTGAGACGTTTGTCTATTTGTATTGTATTATATGATTACTAAGATATAAAAAAGTTAAATAATCTTTTAGAAGAATTATTGTTTAAAAAAAATTACTCTTATAACAACACACAACTAAAAAATTATAAAAAAATATTATAAAGCAACAAAAGTAAATTATTAATACTATTATTATATTCTTCACAATTATTTTTTATAAAATGTTAAAACATTTCCAAGCAAATTCGAGATTGACATTCTAAATAAAAATGACATGCCAACATTTTTAATTTTATTACATATTATTATTATTAGCATTTAAGCCCCACTTACATTGGGGTTTTTGAAATTTGTTTATAAAATTTTTAATTAATTAATTATAAAAATTAGTTTTGATATTAATATTAACATATTATAGTATATTAATATGGAAATTAAATTTATGATAATTGTTTAAACTAGTACATATATAAATTATTTCACAAGTCAACATATGGACCAATTACTTTAAATACATAAGTAAAATTAAAACAAGAAGAGAAAAAGCATTTTTTGTGGAGCAAGTTGGGCACGAATACTAAATTGACTTTTGAGTGGATGTACATACTAATTCCTTTAGATATATTATTTAGAAATAAAACAAAAATATAAAACCTTTTCCCAAGCGAATCGATTACAAATTCTAAATCAACTTGTGAGTGAACGAAAAGATTAATTCTTTTAAATACATCATTTAATCAAATTTGGATCTTAAATTGAAACGCAAGTCAACTTAGTGTCTAACAATTTTAAATAAATTATTTAAAAATAGATTAAAATAATTAATTAATAAAATATTTTTTTCTAAATTAAATCATTATAACAAATTAATTTAAATAATTTTTTATATTTTAATATTTTAAGTAAATTAATTTAGAGTTAAAATTGAATAATTATGACAAACTATGAAAACTATAAGATAAATTAAGATATAATACAGAAACATTGTGGGAAAATAATTAAAATATGACACCATGCGAAAAATGACTAAGTGTAACATGAATAAAAGAATATATTAAAATCTACAAAAAAGAAATCAATGATTATTATGTAAAAATCTATATAAATTAAAAGTAATATGAAAAATAATATGAATATGCTATACATACACAAATATATAAAAATATATATAAAATAAATTATCAACATGTAAAATTTATATAAATTTATAATAATACAAAAAAATAGCATTAATGCAAAAACAAAAAAAATTCTCATCTTTTTTCTCTTTTCTTTTTCGCTTTTTTCTCTCTTTCTCTTTTTTAGATTTTTTGCCTATCTTCTCTCATAATTTCCAAATTATTTTTTTCCTTCCTTTTTTTCTTCCTTCCTCTTTTTCTCTTTCTTTTCCCTTCCTTTCTCTTTTCTCTCTTTTTTTTTTCTTTCCTCTCCCTTCTCCGTACACCCGAACTAAAAGAATTAAGACATGTGTTAACTTTTCAAGAGCCTATATCTAAAGTGTTGGATGTATTCTATTTTTATATGTTATAAATTATTATTTATTACCTTTATGAATTTGTAAAATCCTTGCATGCTAATAATATTGTTTATATTGATACATTGCATATAAATCAATTAATTATAACAAATATAAATGATGGATGCCATACCTTATAGGCTAGGTCAAGTTTAAACCCCATATTAGTAAACAATATGACTGTTCAAGTCCTACAATAGAGAAAAATCATGTCCAAGCTTTAGCCATGCAAAGTATTATTCAAACATACATAAATTTATATAAATTTGTATGTAGAATGATTAAATCATTATTTAAAAAAATGAATACTTCTAAAAAAATAATCAAGCTCTCTTAAGAAAGATCAATCGTCCTCAAAAAATTATCAATTTTTCTTAAAAATAATTGATCTTTTTTATAAAAAAATAATCAATCTCTCTTAGAAAGTTATATTACTAATAATAAAATGAACCAAACTGAATCAAGCTTGAGCAAAAAATAGCATGCCCAAGACTTCATTAACCTTTTTAAACGGATATAATTTTGTGCCTAAATTCATCTTTTTGAGCCTAATATATTTTTGTTAAAACAACTCCAAATATTGAAGAGACCTTCGAAATTGAAAGAATAACTAGATCTTTGAATTTCTATCCTAATTTAAGAAAGGACTACGTGATATAATAACTTATTTGGTTAAAATCTACATGGCCTTGAGTTTTTTTTTTTTAAATACAGTTAGCCTTATAGTTTTATAATAGTCACTTATTACTTGAGGTTTGATGAAAAAACACTAACCCTTTGAGATTATTTTATTAAGTAAATTTTAAATTAAAAGACAATATTACCTTTATTAATTATTAATCTAAGTAAAAAAAATAGTAAGAAACAAGGTAAGAAGGAAAACAAAGGTCTTTATTATTGAAAAAAATGAAGTCTATTAAAAGAATATAAATAAATGGATAAATAAAAAGATCATCACAAATATATTAAGATAAGGTAACAATATTCAAATAATGAATATTCAACAATCTTGGAAAATTAATTCAAAATTTTTTCTCAAAAATCATTCCAATTGGCATTTTATTTATCTAAGCTAGTAACTAAATTATAAATTTTGTAGAATTCATAAAATCCAATAAACATTCAATTCATTTTAATATTTAATAGTAATTAAATTAAAAATAACTAATTTATTATATATTTATATTCAATTCATCTAACAATTAAAAAACATGATAACCAAATATTGAAGATATCACTGTAGACACCTAATTCATTCAGCCCTCCCTCAATCATTCTCTTGATCCCTAAATCTTATTTTTAGAGGGTTGAAACCTCCCGAAGTCTTTTAAAAGTGAAAAGGTCCTAATAGGCCTCGAACGAAACCAAGAGCCTTAAAAATCGATTCAGGTCAAACTTGGTCAAAAGGGTTAAATGGTGTAATTAAGTCAAAATTGACCAAAGAAGTCAAAATCAAGATAAATTGGCCACAACCAATCAAAATCGAAAAAAGTCAACTTTTGATTATATTGGCCTACATTGGTTGGAATTTTCAACTAAACTATTACACATTGAAGTTTTTACCAATAGAACTTTTAATTCAATTTTTACCCATAAAGCTTTCAATTAAATTTTCCACAAATAAAACTTTTAAACTAAACTCTATGCATAGAATTTTTAATCAAACCTAATTAAGCTTTTTACATATAGAATTTTTAATTTAACTTCCACATGGAGTTTCTAAGTAGACCTTTTACTTGTAGAGTTTTAATTAAACCTTTTTCACATGGAATTAAATTTTACTCATGGAATTTTAATTAAAATTTTGCATATAGAATTTTTAATTAAACTTTTTACACATAGAATTTGTAATCGGATTTTCACTTTTTAGATTTTTAATTAAAACTTCACACATGTGATTTTAATTAGAACTTTTGATTAAGAACAATATTTTTTTTTTCTCTAAGAAGACTTTTCAACCATAATTTAACTAATAGAACTACCATATGGGAACTAACTGGTTGAAATTATTTTTTTAACCAAAATAGTTTAATTTAAACTTGATAATCATGAGTGTAAAGAAAAGGTACACTGCAAGCAATTATACTACCTAGATAAACCAAAATTATGGCATGTAAGAGGTTAGATGATAGCTTACAAGCAAACTATGACAAAGCATAGGACAAAAACTAAACCTAGCAATTTATGTATTCGTATCATAATCATATATTTTATTGTGTCATAATCATGTTTAAAGTTTTTTATATTTATATAAATTTTGATATGTGTATAATTCGTATTATATAAGTTTTACAAATGTAATCATGTCGTGTCATATCATACCATGTCCTTCATATTTTTTGACCTTAAGCGTGTCATATTCATATAATAGTGTCAAATATTGTCAAGTCTAACAAAAACCAAATTTATAAACCCCTTAGCTGAATCCTTTTTATGTTATTCAAGGGAAGAAGCCTCCACTTCATACTTCAAAGCTATCATCTTTACTTAGTGTGAAAAAAGAAACAAAAAAGGAAAAAAGAAAAAGAAACTCTTGCAAAACTTTCTAAGGTAGATTACTACCTATTTTTCTTTTCTTAGTAAATTCATCTTCATCTTTTCTTTCTTTTATGTTCTTTTTATTTCTTTACTTTCCCAGTTATTATATCCATTTCTTTGCTACTTTTCCATTATTATAAGCTTGATAATCCTAAGCTTAAGCTTAAAGAATATTTGAGCCTAGGTTGCAATAAACCAATTTTGAGGCCAAACTTTGAGCTACCATATTTAAGCTTATTTCTTGTTTATTATGTTCAAATTCCATTATAAAGATTAATAACCATAAGTTTAGCTAAGAGGATGTTTGAGGTTGTAAAAAAACCAATCTTAGAGGCAAAACTTTTAGCTATCATGCTATTTAAATTATGCTTACATTTATTTTCCATGTTTTTATTTTTAATTCTGTTATTTAAAGCTTAATGATTCTAAGCATTTACTTAAATAGCGTTTGAGCCATGATTATAATAAACCATTTACTAAGGCCAAACATTGAACAAAATGTTACATTTAATGCTATTTAAATTATGCTTATTTACTTTACTTTTACTTTGGTTATAATTGTTTTTTTATTTATTTTATTTTTGTTCCATCTCTGTAATTACTACCTGTTTATTTTTCTTTACTTACTTTAATTCCCATTGTCACTTTATTTCATTTTATTTATGTTTATGGTATGTTATCTTTTTTACTTCAAGTCCTTTATTGACATTACATTGTATTCATGTAACTATTTTTATTATTTTATGTTCATTCTTCATATTAAAGGACTTTTCAAAATGGGTTTGTTCTTTTCTAGACTAGATTTATTCATAATATTTTCCTAACTTTGTTTAAAGAAAAAATAATTTTTAAAATAATTTTGGGTCTTGGCCGAATTCAAGTAGGGGTCATTTAGCCAAGTTTAGAATCAAAACTAAGTTCAAACTCAAGTTACCTAGATCAAAATTGAGGTAATTAGCTCTTACCAAGTCCATTACATTAAAACTGAATCCTTTAGGGTAATGTTAGCACTTTTCTGTCAAAACATGTCCATTAAAGACATTTTAGTAATTTTACATCAAAACCAAGTTCTTAGGATCATGTTTGTACTTTCATGTCAAAACATGTCTACTAAAGTTATTTTAGTAATTCCACACTAAAACCGAGTCCTTTAGATCATGTTAGTACTTTCATGTCAAAATATGTCAATTAAAGTAATTTTTAGTAATTTTGCACCAAAATTGAGTTCTTTAATGTCATGTTAGTTCTTCTATGTCAAAACATATATGTTAAGGTTATTTTAGTAATTTATGTCAATCTCGTGTCCTTAGGGTCATGCCAGCATTTTTTTTCGAATAGAAACTTTTAGAGACATTTTAGTGTTTTTGCATTAAAATGATGTTTTTATGGTTTTCATGTCAATATCGAACCCTTAGGTTTTTATATTTTCTATGGAGTCATTAAATAGTTTTTATTATAACACACGTGATTTTCGAGGCAATATATCTAAATTAAATATAGAGATTTTTTCTAGTATATGAAAAGGGTTTCATTATTATTTTTAATGACAGGATATCTTCCTCAAATAATGGAATTAGAATTTCTCTTCAAAAATAAAATACGAAAAACTATGTTTCACTAGGTCTACTAGTGGAATGCAAAGAATTTTCTCTTTTTCTCAAAAATTTAAAAAAAAAAAAACCCAATTTAATTGAAACTAAATAAATAATGACGCGAGAAATATTCTTGAATATCAAAATTTAAAACCCATTTTATTTAAAATTTAGGATAACACTGATTAATAATACTGATTAAGTGCATTGTGGGAGTGCTTATTTTTTTCCTACACGTAACCACCTCCTAAACCCTATTTTTTTTCTTTGTTTATAAGCAGATTTAGGATATGTTTTTAAGGGTTTCAAAACCTTCAAAAGATGAATCTCAATAGGTGACCAATCACAACTATCCCAAAAGGATTGGTGGTGGCTTTTAATTTATTGATTATTTCATAATAGCCATGTGGGAAAGTCGGGTGAGCGACTCACTCCGATGACTTAATCCTAATTCCACACCGAATATATTTCCTCGCTCTGATGTGCCAAATTCGCATTCAATGTGTTGTGACAATCATATAATAAAAATAAAACTAATGTAATAAACATCCTAATTATTATAATTTAAGCGATTATAATATAAAATAAAAAATTTTAATTCAAAGTTAGGGTTTTGAAAGTTTAAATCTGCGTTAGACATCTAAAGTTTAGAATTCTCTTTTTTATTTGACCTTCTCTAAATGCATCGAAAATAAATCTTCACATCTTTATGTTTAGAGTTTAGTTGTCCTTCTTTATAGTTTAAGAAAAACCACAAGCAAAACATGTACTACTTTTTATTTTTGCATTAGTGTTCATGGTTAGGATTCGGGTCAAATTTAAATATAATACTAACTTTATATATGCTTATCCAAGCCCAATTTGGCGCAAATTAAGAGCTTCAAATTTTGTTTAGGCTTACCCATATCTATAAATAAGTAGTCTAAACTCATTTAGACTCATCTCATATTTAATTTTTTTCTAATTTATTTTTAATTTAATTTTTAATAATTTAATATTTTTTATTACATTTAAATATAAATAACTTAACGTATTTTTAAATGTTTACACTAAAGGTTATATGTATTTATTCTTTAAATGATAAAAATTATATAATTAATATGTACCATATAATTGTAAAATAGATCGGGTTTGGTTAGCTCGAGCCTTTAATATTGTGAATTTCTTTTTCTTTTTTTTTTTAATTTTGAGATTTTTCTAATGATCCATTATAACTCTTTATAGAACGTTTTTAGTATTACATATTGGCATTTAGTATTTTCAAATCAACGCGATTATTTTAAATTTTTTATCAAAAATTATATATATATATATTTTAAAATTTTAAATTTCAATGGGGTCAAATAACCCATTAGCTTAATTGTGTCTCCGCCAAGGCATAGATATAAATAATTGATTACGTTTATTTTTTTTATATTGTTTCTTGGGCATGGGAAAAGGATGATAATAGAGCAAGATAGAAGTAGATTTTGTTACATCATCTCCATCCAACGTTGCAATATCTA
>JBBYHL010446893.1:0-16654 GCA_038381835.1 Adansonia madagascariensis
TAAATTATATTATCTATAACATATATTTATTACCATAGGTAATATAAATACGTATTAAATATTTTTATGTAATTTATGTTATATGTAATGTATTTGTATAAAGAATATTGGAAGGTAATATATATATATATATAATTTATTATCTACAAATATTACCTAATTTACATATAAATATTACAGATTTATATAAAAATATTATATTTTCTATAATATATGTATGTAAAATATTTCTTTAAGAAAATTAACTATAATTTTGTAGAAATTATTTTTTGTTATTTATTAAATATATTATATGTGTGAAAAATTAATTTTTGTAGTAATTTTTGAAGTAAAAAAGTTTTCATATTTTTTTAGTTTAATAATTTATTTGGGTGTATTAGTAATAATTATTTTATATTAAGAAAAAATTAATTTTTTGATTAAATTTATAATTTTTATTAGTTGGTCAAATTATAACTAAGCATTATAAAAATTACATATAAATATTATAATTTATACAATGTTTATATGTAATTTGTGTTATATGTAATATATTTGTGTAAAGAATCTTTGAAAATTATATATGTATATAATTTGTTACGTATAAATATTACTGAATTTACATACAAACATTATAATTATCTAGAAATTAGTTTTTATTCTTTATTATATATATTTATGTATGAGAAATTAATTTTTGTAGTAATTTTTGAAGTGAAAAAAGTTTTCATATTTATTTAGTTTAATAATTTATTTGGATATATTAGTAATAATTATATTACATTAAGAAAAAATTAATTTTTTGATAAATTTATAAGTTTTATTAGTTGATAAAATTACAGCTAAACATTACAAAAATTACACAAAAATATTATAATTTACACAATGTTTACGTGTAATTTGTATTATATATAATGTATTTGTGTAAGAAATTTTTAAAGGTAATGTTTATATATAATTTGTACATACAAACATTACTGAATTTACATTTAAATATTACAGATTTACATAAGAACATTTCCAAATCTATAAGGTATTATGTAAAATATTCTTTTCAAAAATTTAACTTTAATTTTCTCAAAATTATTTTTTATTTTTATTAAATATATTATATATAAAGGTTTTATATTATATATAAAATATATGTACATAATATATTATATATTATATATAAATTATATATTAAAAAATTAAAAAAATATATATTATGTATATATCATATATAAGATAAATTATATATAAATTATACATCTTATATGTAATACATATTATATAATACATATATAATATATAATATTGTAAACATTAAATAATAATATATTATATCTAATAAAAATAAAAAATATTTTACATTAAATAATGAATTACTATGTAAAAAATAATATATATTAAAAAATATTTTATATTAAATCTTGGATTATTATATAAAAATAAAAAATAAAAAATATTTATATTAAATCTCAAATTATTTTTGAAATAATTAAATATATATTATATTAATATATATCATATAATAAAAATATTTTTATTAAATCTTAAATTACTATTTATAAATAATAAAAAATATTTTATATTAAATGCTAACATCATCGCCGGAGGGAAGGAAAAAATTTAAGGAGAATTACAAAAAGAAAAATGTAATAATAATTATTAAAAAATGAAAGTAGGAAAAAAATAATTCTGAAAAAAAAATTATAATTATCATTTTAGCTCTATTTTTCATCTAATTTTTTTGTTGCATTTATCTCTCGTAGTAATTTAGTGGAGGTTATAAATTATATATATTAAATTATAATATATATTGTTTGCTGTTTAATTTTTTTTTTTGCAATCTTAAGGACTAAAAATTTTTATCCAAACAAATATCTTTAAAGATAGTGAGTTATGATTATCTCACTATACAAGAATAATCAACTATATTTTTTATATTTTGCTTACAAGTTTTTTTTTCTATTGAAACATTATCCTCTCACTATATAAGAATAATCAGCTTTAGCATATATAAAGCCATGCTCAAGATGATATCGATCATATATGAACATGACTACTTTGTATATGTGCTTTACATTTAGTTGTAGTGAGTCGTATATCTAATTATAGCAAGTCATATATTTAGTTATAAGGAATTGTATATTTAGTAATTATTCTTTAATATAAAATATTTTTAATATTTTATTATATATTATATATCATATAATATATTATTATGTTATTTTTATAATATTATATATTATTTTTAATTTTTAAAAATTAATTTTTTAACATTAAATATTTTTAATTTTTATTATTTTTATATTAATTCAATATTTAATATAATTTGAAATTATTCTATAATTTGAGATTTAATATAATATATCATATATATAATTATATATATCATGTATAATTTGTGCGGTGTCGATTCTCTTACAAGGGAGCCAATCCCCAACATATAAAATATTAATTTTATATTTAATATAAAATATATTTTTATTTTTTATTATTTATAAATAATAATTCGATATTTGATATAAAATAGTTCTTATTTTTTACTATTTATAAATGATATTTCAAAATTTAATATAAAATATGCTTTTATTTTTCATTATTTTTAAATAGTAGCTTAGAATTTAGTAAAAAATATTTGTAATATTTTATTATTTTTAAAAATTATTTTTGATATATATAATTTATATTTGTAATTTATATAATTTATATATATAATATATATATAGTTTATATATATAACAGAGTCGATTTTCTTCCCACGCAAGAGAATTGACTGTCTCATTAACACAAGAGCAAAACAGTAGAGGAAAATAAGGTTAAATTATAATTATAATTTTTATTAATAATTTTAATAATTATTTTTTAAAATAATTATTTTTTCTTTTATTTTTTAAAAATTATCACTTGATGTTATATTTTTTAAATTCTTCCTATTACCCGTTACCAAGTAAACCATATTTTTAACAGTTAAAATAAAATATTTTATATCAAAATATTTATTTTATGTCAAACTGATGAGAAGCTTATAGTAGAAAAACGTATTCTAGAATTTTCCCACGATGGATGATGCAACTTTAAAAAGGAATTCACTCGCGTGCAGGTCAGCAGGCGGGGTTGAGTTGTGTCTGTTCGCAAGGTAAAAGCACGTAGGTTTTTAATTAGCAGTAGCCTGATTTGGTTATCAGTACTGTACTGGTTGCATCTTTATAATAATCACCCATCTTAAAACACCTAACCAACTAATTAAATCAGGATCAATTGGAAGATTTGGCTTGGGGAAACTGAAAAGAAAACAAAGTTATTAAAATGGTTGTCCTAGACGTTTCAGACAAGCAACGAAGGCTGACCTTTCTGCACATTGCCCATTATAACAAACCTATTGATATATTGATAGATTGTACAAGAAGAGTCAGCACTCTGCACCATAGGCCACTTTACCAAAGACACGTAAAAAGGGAACCAGATTGAGTTAATACGAGCCCTTGTTTTTGAAGGCTCAAAAGTCAAAATTGGCCTCAAACCACAAAAAGGAAAAAATTGTTAAAAGAGGGTGAGCACTGAGCACTGACACAGTTAACAGCATTCTCAAATCTCAGAAAATAGCAAAAAGAAGGCAAGCTTTATTCTTTAATTGCCAAGGAATTATTTGGCGTTGTTTTTGATCAAGAAAAACTTGTGCGTGTTGATTAGCATTGAGCAATTAATGGCAGCCCATCGGAAGGGGGAAAAAACAAAACCTTACATTTGAGATGCCAAAATCATTTACGTAACACGTTAGACATGTTGGCCAGAAAGTAAGTGGATCCCATTCTTTTATAAGTTATAACCTTCCATGTTCCATGATTTCCATCTATATATTTTCGATATCCGTTCTGTTTTTCTGGTCTAGTTTGCTGATTTGCAAGTGATCAGTTTCTTGGATTTAAAAAATCTCCGCATGTCACATGCTGGTATTTCTATCACCTACGATTTAAAAGTACTCTTTAAAGTTAATTAAATTATTATTTACAAAAATATTTTTATATTAAATGTAATAATTAATAGTTAATTGTATGATTACAAATATGTGTAACTTAATATTATAATTTAGAAAAGAATCTTAAAAGCACTTGTTAATAAAAAACACTTTAAAACTTGATTGAATTAATTACAATTAATTAAATGGTTATTTTTAAAAAATTTAATATTAAATAATATATTAGTGAAACACTTGAATTGATAGCTGGAGTGCCTATTGAATCCTTAACTAATGACACTAGTGTAGGGTATATTTTCACTCAAATGGGCATTTCCTGCAATCTGCTTTGAAGCCTGCGTCCAGCAGTGAATCCTGCTTAACCTTATTCATTGTCTCTTGAAAAATCTTCTCTCTCATTTCACAATCCTGAGTCCTCCAAGGCAGCAACTTGATTCAAACTCTCATAATAGGCTATGAGAAAAGGAAGTGGCCTTAGCTACCTAACAAAACCCTCCTGTAAAGTCACTCAAGCCCCAAAGGCCAAAACCCTCCAGAGATTAGGCCCCATCACTAATCTCTTCCCTTTTTTTGCCCCTCTCCACCTTGCTGTTTCCCTTGTACTTCCTCAGCCATCAAATCTCTTCCCATTTCAAAGCCACCTGTTGTGAGCTTTTCCTTTTGCTTTATTCCTTCCTCTCTTTCTCTCCCCACCTTACGAAAAAAGTCAAGATCGGATGAGTTCAATAAAAACTTGAAGATCAATTGTTTGACTAATTTGGTTGGTCCATGCTTTTTCCTTTAGAGTCTGAATCCTTTCTTCTCTAACTCTTAAATTTTTTTACTAAAAAAATTTAAAATCTAAGTTAATAATCATGTTATTTATTAGTAAAGCATTAAACTTTTAGTTTGAGAATAAGATTAAATTTTGGCAACTACAGCTATAAAAGAATTATTCAAATTGTTCAAATAAAATCTCAAACCTTTAACTACAGAAAAAAATAAAATAAAATTGAAGGTCTATTCAATTTGATACATATGAAATTAAAAATTTTCCAAACCAATGAAAAATAAATAGACTCGGTAAAATATCAAATAATTAGTTTTAACCTTTCATTCTTTTTTGAAAGTTTTATGTGTGATAAGACTTAAACTTTTAATCTTTTAAATTTATATCAAAAATTATAATATTTAATTAAATATATATTTTTACGAAATATTTACTATATTTAATATATATTTAATATTAAAATTATTTATTTAATATTTAATATTTTAATGCAATCAACTTATTAAATCGATTCGATCGGCAGTGATGGATTAGTTTGAACTTTCACCTCAAATCTGTTTATGTTTTCTCTTCCACGAGATTTCCAGTTTCAACAGTCTTCCTTCCACCCCCTCCACTTAAAAAATTCTTCAACCTATCAGATTTTGTCTATAAATTAAGCAAAACCTTTTATTTTCTCTGCAAAAGAGCACCATCATTCCTCAAACTTTTCGCCCTTTTTAACATTTATCAACTCAGTCAGGTATTTTTTTCCCCTACATCTTATTCCTCCCCAGAAAAACAAACAAAACAAAACTCAACCATCCAAAAACAAACGCAATGGAGCATTGGACTTCTTTTGCTTCATTACTAGGGGTTTTGGCCTTTTGCCAAAGCCTCATGCAGGTCCTTTTCCCACCAGAACTCCGCTTTGCCTGTTTTAAATTCTTCAAGCGGATCTTCCCTTTGTTCTCTTCCTACTGCTACTTTGACATAGTAGAAATCGACGGCGTTAACACCAACGAACTCTATAACGCAGTCCAACTCTATCTGAGCTCCTCTGTTTCCATCAATGGTAGCCGCTTGAGCCTCACTCGTGCTCTCAATTCAAGCGCCATCACATTCGGTCTCTCAAACAATGACTGCATCGTCGATACATTCAATGGTGTCACTGTGCTTTGGGAACACGTTGTGACTCAAAGGCAAGCCCAAACTTTTTCTTGGCGACCACTGCCTGAAGAGAAGAGAGGGTTCACTCTCCGAATCAAGAAGAGAGACAAATCCTTGGTTCTTGAATCCTACCTGGATTACATAATGGAAACGGCTAATGAAATCCGAAGGAAGAATCAAGATAGGCTTTTGTACACGAATTCTCGTGGTGGATCTTTGGATTCCAGGGGAAATCCTTGGGAGTCGGTTCCATTTAAGCATCCAAGCACTTTTGACACATTGGCTATGGATCCTGTGAAGAAGCAGGAAATAATGAATGATCTTAAGGATTTCGCCAACGGTCAATCCTTTTATAGGAAGACTGGGAGAGCCTGGAAACGAGGTTACTTGCTGTACGGTCCTCCAGGGACAGGGAAATCCAGCATGATTGCAGCCATGGCAAATTACTTAAATTATGATATCTATGATCTTGAATTGACTGAGGTCCATGATAATTCTGAGCTGAGGAAATTGTTGATGAAAACAACTTCCAAGTCTATTATTGTAATTGAAGATATTGATTGTTCGATTAATTTGACTAACAGGAAGAAGAATAACAACAATCCAGGCGCAAGGAACGACGCTGAAACCAGAAGTGGGTCAGTTTCTCTTTGTGGTGAAGATGGGGGAAATTCCATCACTCTTTCAGGGCTGTTGAATTTCACTGATGGGTTATGGTCTTGTTGTGGGAGTGAAAGGATTTTTGTGTTTACAACAAACCACATTGAGAAGCTTGACCCTGCATTGCTTAGGAGTGGGAGAATGGATATGCATATTTACATGAGCTATTGTTCGCATGCCGCATTGAAGATATTGTTGAAGAATTATTTGGGGTACGATGAAAGCGAAGTAGATGATGATGTTTTGAAGGAACTGGCGGAAGTAGTTGATAAAGCAGAGATGACTCCAGCTGATGTTAGTGAAGTTTTAATCAAGAACCGGCGGTACAAGCAAAAAGCTGTCAGTGAGTTGTTGGAGATATTGAAAACGAGGGCAGAGAGGGATTTGAAAAGTGGGAGTTTGAAGGATAAAAATTCAGATGATATGGAAGATGAAGAGCAGGAGAAAAGGGCTTTGGAGAGTCCTAAAGAAGGGTCTGAATTGAAGAGCATTACAAGAAAGAAGGGGAGGAGGAAGAGCAGATGAAATGATAGAAAAAAAAACCCAAAAAAATTGAAGGTTACTTTGGTTCCTTTTATTTTTCTTCCCCTTCTCATTAGAAAGATTAAAGGTGAAAAAAGAAGATTGCTCCTTGGAGTATGGACTAACCAAAGATATCTCAAATTTTGTTCTCGGGATGTAAGGGAACGAAAAACTACATAGAATTTGAGAGAAAAAAAAATGGTAAGGAAAAGATTGATGTCCATATTATTAATGTTTGCTACATCTATCTTATGAGTAGTTTAATATTGAAATTAGTATTATATATATGAAGAGAAGATAATATTATTGGCATGTGGGTGTGGTCGGACATGTGGGATTCCTTTTGTGTTACTTCATATTCTTTTGCACATGCTTCCATTGCAAAATCTTCCTAGGGAATGTACAGAAATAATCCTCCAATCAAACATATGCAACTTAGTATGTGTTTGTATACAATTGGACTGCACATGCCAGACCGGCAGAGCTACATGGGATGGGAAACTGTTCATAATTTGAGGTTTCAAGAACAATATCAACTCCATACATTCTTCTCTTGTTTCAGGCTATTTTCTCTGGGCAGCTGGCAGGGTTAAGTAAAGTTATGATTAGTTAGTTGCACATTTAAATGATGGTCATGATTAGTCAGTTGCACATCTAAATGATGGTAAATTGGAGATGTTTATTCAGCTAATTAAGTCAAATGAATCCACTTAATAGGCTTTTAATGTTCAAGGATCTTTAATCTTTTCTGAGAAGCCTATAATCATGGATTGTATAATAATGGATTATTAAAATTTGCATTGGACGTGTCCTCAAGTCAGGTTACAAGTTCAATTTCAAAGATTCAATTGATATTTGAAATAGTTTGAACAGAAATATTATATTCAAAAATAATTTTAAATAAAAAATATGTTTGTTTAAAAGCGAGTTTAACCTTGGATATGATATTTTTTACTAAATTTGACCTTGCATGACTCATTTTCGGATTAGCCATATAAATTTTTTTAAAAAATTGGTTTTTTTAAAAAAGTATCAAACATTTTTAATAGTGTTCAATCCTTTTAAGGGAGATTAATCTTTCTTTTAAAAAAATTTATTCACATCATAAATCACTTCTTTTATAAATTTAGGTAAGTCTAGATAAATAGATAATACTTTTACACGCTAGACTAGACTTGAACAAAATCTTTGTTAATATGGGTTTAAGATCAATTCACGAACAAATCTAATTTGCAAGACCACTGAATGATTTTCTTTTAGCTTTCCTTAGTTATATATGTGTGTGTGACGTTGGCTTAGTAGGAGTGTTATTTACCGATCCATCTTATTCTCTTATTTCATTGGAATTAATTCTTGATAAGCCGGTTTTTTCGTACTTCACGTCGAGGTTAAGCAAAAAGCGAATCCTGCTATTGGTCATGAAAGGCTTTGTTTTCTTCTTCCGATGTTTAAAGATAATATAATAACAAATCCTTTCGTTAATTATACAGATGAACTATACAATGCTGACATCAAGTTAAACGGTCTTTTTCCTAATAAAATAGATCATCTCAGTTCAAATTTGCAATAGTTGAAGACAAATTATAGGGATAGGACATGCCCCACCCCCACCCCATCCCCCCTTTGTTTCATCGCGATTCAAGTGGAAAAGTTCCTGTCGAAATCGCTTGAACTTGCAACTTCCAGCTTACAAATCTGGACTTGGATCTGTTGCAATGTCGAACCTTTGCTCATGGGAGAATAGCTTACCTGCTTGAAACTGACATGGCTAATGGATAGGATTTGACTTTTTATAGGGACATTTTGGGCAAAACACTCAAAGGTTAAACAACCGAAAGAGGAGCAGATTTTGTGTTGGTAGAAGTAGGATTTGGGTAACAAAAGAAACTAGAAAGTCTTCTCTTATTGTGAGCAAAATTGACTCTTTTTTTTAATTGTTGATTTTGATACGGAGGTGTAAAGGCATTGGGCTGTCAAGCCATGGTATAGATCTGCGGCCTACGTCTTGCCAGCTGACAGCAAACCGTTTCCGGAAAATCTATTTTCCATGTGAAACATGCCCTCGATTCTGTAGCGTGAAAAACAAATAGAGCTAAACGGCAAAGCTTTAATTTTATGCCAACACATGAATAGTTTTGTATATATAAATTTCGAGTAAACTTTAATATTTTAAGTAAATATAATAATTCATATATTTATATTATATTATTATTTTTATATATTATAATTATATTAAAATTATTATATATTATATAAATTTAGATAAATTAATATTTTGTATCAAATAAATTTTAAAATATTTATATATTTATATTGTATTTATTTTTTTATTATATTATATTTTATATTGTAATCGCCTGGTGAGTAGATTTTTTTTAGTTTTTAAGTAGAATATTCGTTATGATGATATGTTTTAATTATTTTTTTTATATTTATATTATGCAATTATATCGTATCCAAAATTAATAGATTTAATTTTAAAATAAAACGCGGCATGACCAACAAACGCCATTTATTTGAATGTCAATGAAGAATAATTTGTAGGTCTCAAATTCAAAAATTCTCAAACAAATAATATATATATATATATAGAGAGAGAGAGAGATAAATAGAGAAAAAAGGAAAAATTAACTCACAAAATTATTACATGATAAAATATATGAATAAATGAGTTACCTAGTTTAATTTTAAAAAGGCAATCGAGCCTTGACTTAATTACACCGATGGACCCCAAATGTATCTCCAAACTTAAAAAATTAACACTCAGATTTTCAATTTCTAAGTTTTTTGTTGACAAAAATCGTAAGAATATGTATCAAATGACATATGACCTTTGACAGTGTAAATAATGAAAATTCTATCTGTTGATGTGGTCTTTTTTTTTTTTTTTTTTTTCAAATTTTATATTTTATTTTTTATGAATAAGTAAAAAAAAACATAATTTATATTAAATTTGAATTAATTTATAAACATATAAAATATTTTATTTGAATTAATTTGTAAAAGTTATTTTTAATTATTTTTGTTTCTTTTCTTTTTTTTTTTCGTTTTACCTTCTTTGTAAATAAACAAAAACATGAATAATGCTTTATATTAAATTTAAATTAATTTTATAAATATTAAATAATTTATAAAATGTAAAGGATTTATTTACATTAATTTTATAATTTTTCTTCCTATATTATATTTTTATTTTTCCTTAAAAATAAATATAAAAAATAATTATAATATTGTAATTTATACTAATGTTATAAAAAATTAAATAATTTATTAAAATATAAAATATTTATTTTGATTAATTGTATAAAAATATTTTAGGTTTTTTATTGTATTATTATTTATTTATAATATAAAATTATTGTTTACTTTAATATAAAATTAATTTCATAAAATTAATTTAAATTAACTTATAATATAAAATATAAAATTTATTTTACAAAATTTATTTATACTATAAAATTATTGTTTATTTTTATATTTATTTATAAAGGAAAGAAAAGGAAATATAATATTTGAGAAAAAAAAAAGGAAATAGTAAAAAAAAAAAAAAAAGACCATAGTAGCATATTATATTTTCATTATTTACACATCAAATGTTATCCGTCATTTATCATATATTCTAATGATTCTACTAATGAAAGGATCACGTTGATACAAAATTTAAAATCAAAGATAAAATTAATACGTTTTAAAATTTGAAAATTAATTTAAAATATACCTAAAATTTGATATATATCCTCAATGCATATGAACGTGGAAAATGAATAAAAATAGTGAAGGTTATTGCCATGTTGTTTTAGCAGAAGTTGACTGACATTCACATCTCTTTCATCACCAAGGAACAAACCATACCACTAAATGATGTCCCATACAGCAGTTTGCTAAAGCATTAATTGCCAAACATATTTTTGCTTACCATTTTTTTATAGCATATTAATGCTATAAGGTGACTACTACCATACATACTATTTTAGTGCATTTCAGTGCACACCTTTGATATGTACAAATTTCAAGCTTTTTTAATAGTTTTCGTTTTTTTTCCCTTCATTTTTTGTTGGTTGGCTTCGATTGGAATAATAATGTAAATTACAAAATAAGGTAAACAACACATATAATATTTTGTGTTTGCCTTAATAAAAAGAGCTAAGGTACATTTGAATCGACGGTAAGATTAAAAACAACAATTGTATTGAAATTAATTAATGTAGTAGTAAGATTGAATACTGTAATAGTGAGATGAAAATGATAAGATATGTGTTTAGATTCAAATATAACAGTGGCAATGAGATAAATTATAGAGAGAGTAAAAATAAGTGTTAAAGAAGTTAGATCAAAATGTATATATAATCATTATATATTTACATAAATTAAAATTTAACAAAATAATATTCAATTATTTATTATAATTTATGTATTTCTATAATATTTAAATTTTATTTAATATTATCAAATTTAAAAAATTCTATTCACTCAAAAATATTAAAATATTATTTTATATTAAAATAAATTGGATATTTAATGATAATTTATTTTTATAATTCTATATTTTATATTTATCTTAGTATCATTTATTTATAATTATTTATTTTTATATTATTAATTATACAGAAAATTATATTATATATTTAATTGCTATTAAATTAAAGGAATGGAGAAAAAAGGAAATGTTGCTACAAACGCAGCAACATTCCTTCCACTGGTTTACCGTAAATCAAGGGTGTGGTGCAGTGGAATTGCTTCCATCGCGCCACACCATTGTTACCCAAACACTAGGGTAAAGTTAAATGACACAGAAAAAGAGAGTAGTAGCGAAAAGAAGGTACGATTAAATTCAAATGCACCCTTAGTTTTTAATATATTGACAAAATTTTTTTTAATTATATAAATAAAGTTAAAAAATCACATGTTCTATATTTTATTTAATTTTTTTATTATACTTTAAGAGTTTTATATCATTTTATTAATTTTATTTGTGAAATTTAAAAATTTAAATAGGAGCTCATGATATAATTTTTTGAATAAAAATTACTTGATAGATAGAAAAACAAAAACTTTATAATTGCTAAAGAAAAAATTATCATCAAAATGGTAGTGATTTGAGGTATCCAAACTCGATCCAAATTATTAACACATCTCTTAATATTTGTGAAAATCTGAATTTGACATTTTAAATCATAAATAACACAGTTCTTTTATTATAAAATCCAACTCAAATACTGAAATAAAAAATAAATTTAAAATAATTTTTGATACACGTTATTAATAAAACGTAAATTAAAAAAAAAATTAAAGTTTACCCATACAAATATATTAAACTTAAAGTCATATTTCGAACAATTTAACGAATTATTTTTTTTTGTCAAAGATTAATGAATTGATTTAATAAGTATTACATTAATAATATATAATTTATAAATTAAATGATATATAAAACAAAATGTTAATAGTAAATATTATTATTTACGAATCGGATTGAATGATGCGACGGTACCCAATATTAAAATGCCCCGATGTCATTTCTAACGGCCTTTATCATTTTACTTCAAATCATTTTCTTCTTTGTTTCTTATTCCAGCAATCACATCTGATAATCTTGTTGCTAAGTTCAACAATGATCGAGACCTTTCCATGGGTACGCGACCTTTTCAATTCGATAGGTTTAACTTAAATTAAATTAAATATGATTTTAATCGATTTGATCAAATTTATTATTTAATAATAAAATAATAATTTTATATAAATTTAATTATAAAATTATATTAATATAATATAAAATATTTTTTAAATATTTTAAATAAAAAATAAACTTTTCAACTTAAATTGGCTTAAATTGACTTTGAGAAAATAATTTTTTTTTCAAACTCGAATCTAACTCTTCCGGACCCCTAGGCAACCCTGCTAGTCACTTTAGGGCCATTTTTTGTTTTTAAACGACTAGATTTGTGTTAATTGGATCTTAAATTAGTATTAAACAATTACATCCACCACGAAGGAAAAAAAACCAACGCAAATTTAATAGTTTGAGACAAAGAAAGGAAAAAAAAAAACAATTCCAGCCCCTTAGATTTGGCTAAATAAGGTTATATATATATATATATATATATATATATATATATATGAAAGCAAAAACAGTGTCGGCTACATTAATATATTTTATTTAGGATAATTATCCTATTCCCTAGTAGTAAAAAAAAAAAGAAAAAAGAACTTCATAAGTAGAGTTAATGAGTGACACGTATCTTATAAAATATATTTAAAAGAATAAAATATAAATAAATAAAATACATATCATTTCTTGAAACATACTTGTAATTTTTTTATTTTACTATTAATATATTAAATAATTATCTTTTTAGCTATTGCGGTGCTTTTGGGATAATTTTATTTTTGTGTTGTATTTGTTGTAGACTTTTTTTTTTTTTAAATAATTGCTAATATTTTAAACTGGCTTTATGATATTTTATCAATAAACGTTTGACTTACAAAAAAAAATTCTTCAAAATTCAAATCTTGTTTTATCAAATAGATTTCTTTATTGTAAGTTTGTCGAATCTCATTTTGTACATGGTTTGCTTGTTATAATTTTTAATGCATTGTAGTTTACATTGTAGCGTTCACCATGCTATATTGGTGAAAATTAAAAGAACAAAAAGGAAACCCAAGTTGGGATTCCTTTTGCCATAACAAAAGTGAGCATCTATCTTTTGTTTTGTGAGAATTTCTTCTAATTTTTGGGATGCAAGTGGAACCACAAAAATTATGATAGTTGCTTGTAGAATATAGGGTTTGATTTAATTGATTCATATAATATTTTTAAGAGGTGATATGTAGTAAGTTCAAAGTTTAATCTCAACATATATAAATCTTTATTTTATTTTCAAGTTACGATCTCATTTATATAAAAAAATGTTTCTTGTTGAAGTACTCTTACATTTTGCAGCTCCTATCTTCAAGTTCTCAATTTTTTACCCTCCTTCAGTTTTTAGTTTTCTCTTTTTCTTTCTTAATTTGAATATATTGTAGAAGGCCATATATTCACCATGATCAAATTAGTCCTTAGTTCGGTACATCATCAATTGTTTTTTTCTCCATAATTTGTCATGGGATGTGAAGAGAAAGAGCTAGAAAGAAACGATGATGGAAAATAAAAAAGAAAGGCGATGTTTTCAAAAGTCAATTCTATGATATATATTGCATGTTCATTTGTACTTGTGTCATGTGCAAGAGATTAATTAAAAAAACTTATAAACATTTTTGGGTTATTATGTTGTATTAAGAGCTGAAAATTGAAAGATTGAAAAAAAAAAAAAAAACATTTGCTTTGACTCTTTTATGTGTTTCTAAAAATAGGACTTCAGCCTCAAATCACTTGATATAATTACTATAGACTATATTATTTTTATTTGAGACATAAAAACTAATAGAACAATAAATAAATTTAAAATTTAAATTCAATAGAAATTATGAATATAAATCTTTATGATACCTTTCAAAATTTTAATACATTTGTCTTAAAGAAAAATAAAGGTATAAAAAATTTGGTCTTAGGGAGACAAACAAACAAAATAAATAAGAGAATATTTATTGTTAAATAAAAAAATTTTGAATAAAAAGATACTGTTGTGCAAAAAATGCAGTAGAAAAAGGAGATTGAAGCAAGAAGAACAAGAACACAAGATTTACGTGGTTCGGTCAATGTGACCTACGTCTACGGGCGGGGAGAGAGATTTATTATTTTTCTGAGAAAAACTGATACAGAGAAAGGCCTTAGTGCCTCGTATATATAGTCACCAAATCCAAATCCTAACTAAATAAGGATAGTCCTAATCAATAAGGATAAATTCTATATTTTATCCTAATCTGATTAGGATTTATCTAAACACAATCTTAATAAAGATTAGAGTCTACTCGTTACCATAATGTAATTAGGATTTATCTAATCAAAACTCAAGGCACTCAACAATTCTCCACCTTGACTTGAATTTCTAAACCTTCAGAATCAGGAATATCTCCCTGCCATCATGCCCCGAAAGGCTTTATGCTATGCGAACATTTACCACTCCAAGCCATGCTTGGACTTTTCTGTAAGTAATGACTTTGTCAACATATTTGCTGGATTATCTGCTGTGGCTATCTTCTTTATAGAGAATAACTTTTTTTCAATTACATCCCGAATGAAATTCAACCTAACATCAATATGCTTTGATTTTTCATGATAAACTGGATTCTAGCCAAGTTCAATGCACTTTGACTATCACAACAAATGACATGCCTCTGAACATTCAAACCGAAACTAGTAACAAGACCACGCAACCGTATATCTTCCTTGACTCCTTCTGTCAATGACATATATTTTGCTTCAGTGGTAGACAAAGCAACTGTAGACTGACGTGTTGCTTTCCAATTGATGGCACATCCATACAAAGTAAAATATAACATGTCAGAGATCTCCTTTTTATAAGATCTCTACCATAGTTAGAATTTGTTTAGCCAACAAGACCACTACTAGAACCATTAGTACCATAAACCAAGCAAATGTTAGTTGTACCTTTCAAGTATTGCATAATCCATTTAATTACCTCCCAATTAGTTTTCCTCGGATTACTCATAAACCTGCTCACAACACTAACCGCATAAGCTAAATCTGGCCTAGTACAAACCATGGCATACATGAAGCTCCTAACTATGCTTGAGTAAAGAACTCTATTCATGTAATCTCTTTCTTTATCTGTACTAGGTAGTGTACTAGCATCAAGTTTAAAATGTACTACCAAAAGAGTACTAACCAGCTTAGAATGATCCATTTAAAAAGACTGCAGTACCTTTTCAATGTACTTCTGCTGAGATACATATAACAATCCTGCTTTTCTGTCTCTCCAAATCTCGATGCCCAAAGTTTTCTTGGCTGCACCTAAATCCTTTATTTCAAACTCACTGCTCAACAAAATTTTTGAACTGTTAATTTTAACCTTGTTTTTAGTTGCAATCAACATGTCATCCATATATAGCAACAAATATATGAAGGAACCATCTGGAAACTTTCTAGAGTAAAAATAATTATCAAATTGATTGCGCACAAAATCATGAGAAACCATAAATGCATCAAACCTCTTGTACCACTGCCTTGGAGACTATTTTAAACCATACAAGGATTTCTTCAACAAACATACATGGTCTTTCTTTTCATAATCAAGAAACCCTTCTGGCTATGACATATAAATTTGCTCCTCTAGATTCCCATGCAACAATGCAGTTTTCACATCAAGTTGTTCCAACTCCAGATCTAACGCACTTACCATGGCTAGAAGAACTTGAATTGTCTTATGCTTCACAACTAGTGAGAATACTTCATGATAATCAATTCTCTCCTATTGTGAAAAACCTTTTGCCACAAGCCTTACCTTGAACTTGGCTGGTTCAATTCTAGGGATACCTAATTTTTTTTTAATACCTATTTGCATCCTAACAGTTTCACACCCCATTGGTAATGGTACTAGGTCCTATGTATTATTCTTTGCAATAGATTGCATCTCCTTATTCATGGCAATCAACCGTTCTGATGATTCTTTACTCTGAACTACCTCTTTATATGACCTTGGTTCATCAGAAAC
>JBBYHL010446904.1:5495-16653 GCA_038381835.1 Adansonia madagascariensis
CAATCATAGAAAAAACTAGGCAATGTCTCAAAAAGTAGACCAACATCTCATTCTCAGTCAATGGTGGATGCACCTGAGCAGCTTCATCCCTCTACCATTAAACATATTGCTAAAAAGTTTTGGTGGGCTTCTTTTCCATGTTCTACAATGACAACCTATCTGAAGCCGAATTCATTACATAATTATAATGACCCATGAAAGCCTGAGCTAAGTCTGACCATGTCTGAATCTTGGTCTTCTCTAACCTAATGTACCATTATGCAATAGTACTAATTAAAATGTCAAGAAAACAATGGATGAACAATTTATCCTTATCTTCATACCCCACCACCTTGCTTTAATACATCCTTATGTGAGCGATCAGATAAATAGCTCCAGTATGCTTTTTAAAATCTAGAACTTTGAATTTAGGAGGGATAACCAACCCAGACACAAGACCTAGCTCTTTGGTGTCTAAAATCCAAAACTTATCAATACCCTCAACAGCCCTTAATCTCTTTTCTATCATATGCAACTATAATTGCTCTTTTACAGCCTATTTGGATGCTTTTCCAATTTCACAAAATCATTGAGATTAGGCCCTAATGGATTAACTAGAATAGACCCCCCTATTAGCTCAATTTTTCCAGACTTGTATTGCATCATAGATACCATGTTTACATATATTATAGGAGTAAACCTGGTGGATGAAAGAGCTTATGGCATCTTAACTTGAGGCGTAAAATAATTTGCTTGTGGTGCACTAACTGGCTCACCCAGTTTATCCTTCGGAATAGCTATTTCAACTTGAGCACTCAATTTCTTGAAATTACTCTATTTCTCTAGCAAAAATGGTCATCAACTCCATTATCTTGGCTAACTATTGCCTAAGCTCTCCTTGACTTTTCATCATATTCTCTTGCACTTTCTCGAGTTTGTTGACCCTTGTAGATGGATTACTATCCATGCTTAACAATGCCTGATGACTTCAATAGCTCTAATTTAGAAGAAAAAGTCCTTACAAAACCCTTTTACCAAATCAAACTCTCAATCTATCCTCCTGGTTCATGGGATGCATGTTATGAAGTAATATGTGCATGCATGTAAGTGAGTGCAATCATACCATTGATGCAATAAACAAAATTCATTATTGAGCAAAAAATACCTTAAAAAATTGCAAAACATTACCATACCATTGAGGCATACAACTAATCTCTTTTTGTATAATATGACGCAATGATCTCCCTAGTGTACTAATAATGATGCCATGATGCATATAAAACAATGAAGACAAACCAAATCATGGATTAGTCACATGAAAAACAAGGACTTAATACCATAAAATATTTTAGATATTTTGAAAGGTCTAAAAAATTCTATTCTCAAGCTTTGCAGTCTCTTGGAATCAAAGGGATAGTTTTATTTTAGTATTATGATAGAACCCTATAATTGTACTCTAAAAACTAGCCTCATCAATACACAATCCTAATTTAGGGCACCAATTCCCTTTAGGGCACTTTTCTCAAAATTGAGCTATCACGATGCTTCTAGTGTCACATTAGCTATCAACCTAATAGCATAACTATGTGTTCAAATGTTATTGACACTATAACATTCATGATGCAAAACTTTGAGGGGTCCATTCACCTCAGCTCGATTTTATTTTCTAGACACGTTTTAGCCATTAATCCAATAGCTAGATGGCAAATTATAATCAAATGTTAATATAAACTCTTGTTGATAAGACAATAAATATCTTGAATGATAAAGTTTGTTCAACACTACTCAAGATCCAAACTTGAAAAAAATAAAGCGAGAAAAGGTTAGAAGCATTTCCCTATTATTCCTAAACTTTAAGTTTTTCTTCACTTTCAGGTATGGTTAACCAATTTAGGCTCTTATGGCTCATTATATGCTTGTTTAAGATAGCTGCATGAACACAATCCCAAATCATTCCTTTTGCCTAGTAAAGACATCCGAGATGCCTCAATATTAGGCTAATCATAGGCTTAGCAGAATGGATTCGATCCAAGTAAGAACATTGCTCATGCTTATACAGACGAATCATAGAAACCAAAGCAATACACCTCGAGGGTTTGGCTGACCATATGGATTATTAATAACCTTATGTAATGAATTAAGAATTCTTATACCTCAGCCTTAAGATCTCGAACAAGTTTCATGAACACTAGCTTGGGTACACTGAGCTTGATTGTCACAAACAAAGTTGTCCAAGTGTCTAACCTCTAACAGTAATCAAAATGGAGAGATTTATTTTTCAAGAGTCATGCTAGTAGGATAGATTTCACAAATCTTCCTTTTACCTTTGATTTTCCTTGATTCTTTAATCAAATCGATTAAAAAAATTAAATTTTCTTTAATACAAGGTGAATTGCACAACTCTTCCTTTAAAAAGTTAGGGAAATCGCAGATCACATTCTAGGGAGTCTAAATGGAGCACAAAATGAAAAAAATTCAAGTGATGGTAAACGAGGTTAATATACCTAAGGATGATGCTTTCAAACTTTTGGTTAGTTTGCACTTTAGTACTTAGCCACTTGGACAATACAAAATAAGCCTAAGTAACTTCTACTTTTATTAGGTAAAGAAACCTAGTCTCATTTTAATTTATACTAATCACTCTTATGTGTGTCATCTATTAGACTATCATCATATCGACAATAAATATAAATTATCCAATTATGAATAATTATATTTATAGACCAAGATTGGCACCTAGCAATGCATCATGGCCAGCCAACATGCAAGGAGTGTCAATGGGGTTTTAACAAGCCTTTTAGTGTATAGTACCTTCATGTAATTCAATCCTTTTATCATTGTAGAGACATAATTTTGTCTAAGCCCCCTATAAACAAACTGTACCTAATTAGAGACTTAGATGAAATGCACCCATCTTTATTCCCTAAAAAATTTTAACATCCCAAGATTTAATTGGAAGGTGTAGAGTAAAATAATAAAAACAAAAAAGAAGGAATGACTGCTAGGAGCCATATCTTTTAGGAAAAGTTTGAAATGCCTAAGAGACTCTATGAAAAAAAATAGAATGTCATTTTCATGAAATTTACAAAGATGTATTGACACATTTCATTAATGTATAGGTACATCATTGTGTTTTGCTTTTCTAGGCCAGTAATATGCATTCTATCGATACAAAGCTATATTGTATTAATACAATCTTGTGTCTTTCACAACTTTTTACCTCTGGAAACATCGGTATTGATACAAACACTAATGTATCGACACTACATGAAAATTTTCACCATGAACAAGATTTTCACCTAAGTTTTATTACATTTCTTCTTCCTAATGGCCTTGGAGCACTTTATAACCATACAAGCGGTCCTTCACAAACATTTTTATGTTAAAATATAAGAATGAGAACCACCCACATTGATTAAGCCATTAAGGCTTAAATGAGCCTAGGATAAATATGTTTAATTCTTAAATCATCCATAAGGACTAAGTGTCATCTAGTTTGGTTGTTTTCTGACTATCTTGAGTCTGGTTTAGCTAAATTTCATTAGAAGGATAATTTGAGTTAAAGTTAAAACCTTTTTCTTACATGGCATCAAGATATGGCTTTTCTGAGTTAAAGATAAAACCTCTTTCTTGAAGACACACAACTAAGTGTACTCACTTAAATAAGCTAAAACAATGCCCCATTTCGAAAGATTTTAGCAATTGATTAGAATACCTAAGGGGTTAGAAGGTTTGCTTGCAAGCAAACTTGGGTGAGTTGTCAAGATTTTAATGAAAGTGTATAGGGATGAAAGTTGCTCAGCCAAGGGAGGTTTTAAACATTTTGGACATCCAAAATATAGAACCAGTTGTGCATGGCTAGAAACTAAAAAAGAGAGCAAGAAAAAAAAGAGGAAAAAGGAAAAAAAAAAGAGAAAAAAAGTAAGTGGGTTTTCTTTAAGCTTTGGCACTAAGGTTATTTTTATTTCAATTTCTTCTTTCATCTCACATCTTCTCTTCATTTCCATGTGAGCTTAAGGATCCTAAGCCATACTTAGATGATGTTTCGAGCCTAAATTGTAAAAGCCATGTTTATGGCCAAACATTGAGCAATGATCTCTAGAAGTTTTGTTTTGGTTGTCTTTGATAATTTTTGTTTAAAACTTCATAAAATTCATTTTGTTATCAAGAAAACATGTTTTCAAGAATTTCAAAATAAGTTGGCATGATTTATAGTTGTTCCCATATGTTATTTTCCTTATTCTTGCTTTATTGGTTATCCCATGCCATGCATTCTTTATA
Source organism: Adansonia madagascariensis (assembly GCA_038381835.1). NCBI lineage: Eukaryota > Viridiplantae > Streptophyta > Magnoliopsida > Malvales > Malvaceae > Adansonia > Adansonia madagascariensis. Next base: position 9,756 of record JBBYHL010446904.1, read on the forward strand.
TTATGTATGATTCATGCATTTAAGGATATTTTTATGCTTATGATCATAATTTACATGGCTATGCATTTTTCATGAAAATACTGTGATTAGGGCAGCATCACCATACATGTTAGTGTACTTTTGTATGTTCATGTTGATGGCCTATTTTATGTTCAAAATCACATATGACATGCATTCTATGACATTTTCATCCATTACTATAACAACTTATATGTCCATGCATTTTCTAAGAGAATATTGTGTTAAATTCGCGTATTTTCATGTTGAAAAGTGTAAGCACCTAATTTTATCTGGGTCTCTTTTTCGATAATCTTGAATATTCGATGTTGAGAAGTTAACGGCAACCCTCATTGGGAACGATCTTTCTTAGATGAACAAGACATTTTTAAGACCTTTTTAATCATATTTAAATGGTCGTAAGTTCACGCAATAGAAAAAGTCATATTTTGATCTTTAATTTTGGATATACAAGATGAATATTTAAGAGAAAAACTATTTTTTAATAGTTTTTTCTTAAATTTTGAAAATTTATCTCTGCGGATGATATCATAGTCAAATATCTCATTTTTAGGAATTTTTTGAGAATTTTTCATAAAATTTGAGAAATTAAATATCATATACTTTTATCAATGCCAATATGGTATTTATGCTGGTACTCAATCTGAAAAATCAAAAATATTCAAGGAAAAATTCATATCGGCACTTTATGCCACGAGGTGTCAGGTTGTTCAGTTTAGTAATTAATTTTGAATTGCTCACAGTACCACAAGTATCATACTCATGAAACTTTTTCTGGTAAAATTATTTTGAATTCCAAATTTTCATCTTCACTATTTTGTAAATTAATATTTTGGATATTTGTTTTATTTAATTCATTTTATATAAGTTTCCATGTATTTTTTTAAAATTCTTCTAGTTTTAAAATATGATATTTGCTTTATTTGTAAAATTTTTGGTGGAATTTTCTCAAGTTTTAACCTTCAAAAATCTTTAAATATTTTCATTTAATCACTATTAGATCAGTTTTTCAAAATTCATTTTATTTTATAAGTTTTGCATTTTCATTTAAAATATTCCTCATTTTCAAAATACAAAGTTTTCGATTACGTAAATTTTTTTGAGGGATTTTTTTGAATTTATAATTTTTAAAATTCTTAATTCATATTAAATCAATTTTTCAAAATTCATTTTATTTCATTGGTTTCGTTTTTTCCTTCAAATTTTTCTTGTTTCCAAAATACAATGTTATCTACTCCGTAAATTTTTTCGAGAGCATTTCTCTAGGTTTATAACTTTTAAAATTCTTCAAATAGTATTTTTAGTTCACATTAAATCAGTTTTAAAAATTTTAATTTATTTTATGAGTTTTGCATTTTTTTCAAATATAATAATTTTTTTAGTAAAGGTTTCTCTCATAAAATTTTACGAGTTTATTATTTTAATAGTTTTTTTGTAAATTAAAAATTGTTTTATTATTAGATTAAATTAGATTGATCATATCAAATTTTATTTCAAATAAATATTTTTTAATTTTTACAATTTAATCCTTTCAACTAATTTTTATGGCATAATTTTAGTGATATACAAATATCTTCCAAATCCTTTAGACTTTAATGATATCATGCATAACATCATCCATAAAAAGACAAACATAATTACATTAGGTCAAATCTAAAGTAATAAAAAAATTCTAAAATAAATAAATAAAGGAACTTGTAGAAATTAGTGGAACTTCCACCACCTTGCCATCCTCCACCCTTTATTAAAAGGGGATGAATTTCTTCATTTTAGGCTTTAGCTATTTTGAAAAAGAAAAGAGAAAAAATAAAAAAATTCATTAGATTTCTAAGCTTTTAAGGTAAATTCTCGTACAAAAATTTTTGTTTTGTTACTTTCATTCATTTTTGGTTGAAATATTGTTATTTTCATGTATGTATTTTTATGTTATTTTTTATTGATAATTTTCATATTGATTTATGTTGATTTACTTATTTTTTATGTTGATTTTTGCCATACCTTGCTTGGTAAAAATTATGACATGTGTATTTGTTGATTTTGATGCAAATATGTGATGAAAAATACTGTTTTTGGTTAAAGAATCATGCTGGCCGAACCATTTATGGCCTTATATTTAATGTATTTTTTTCTTTTTCTTGATATATAGGACTATTTTGTAATTTTTAAAAGTTTGAAGGGCTAGAAAATAATTTTGCTAAATTTTAGAAAGCCTTGGCAAGTTGATTCTAGGCTTGGTTGAATCTAATTTTGATGATTTTGTGATGTTTTTATTTTATTTGGCTTATTTGTAATTATAGAAAATACAGGGATATTAAATTGCAAAAAATTGCAAAACTTTTTCTTTGGCCATCTAAACTTGGCCAAACATTGTAGACAGCCTTAGATGTGTTTTTCTGCTTATTTTAACATATTTGAATATGTTTTATTCATTTTATACCATGTTGGGGCCATTTTGTAATTTTGAAAATTTCAAGGGCTAATTTATAAGATGTGAAAAATTGTTGGCCATAGGTGTTTGGCTGAATTACTTTCTTGATTTTTGGTGTAGTTTTTGTGACATTTCATGATGCTTTTGTGTTAATTTATCATTTTTCGTTATGTAAAACTAAATTGCAAAATAGAAAAAGTTTTAGATTCATTAGGAAAAATCATTCATTTAAGGGTAAAATGATATTTTGGACACTTTAAAAATATTTCTAACATTCCTATAGTTTTTCGTAGAGGTGTTGAAATTATTAAACCTTTGGTATCCTCTTGGTTTTTTGTAGGGTATGAAATGAAATTTTCAAAAGTTTAAGGGCTTAATTGTAATTTTTGTATTTTAAGCCAATTTTAGCATTTTATTTTCCCTATTTAGGGTAAATTCATCATTTCATCATCATTTCTTTGTCCGCTAAAGTACCAAGAGACTTTCACGTTAAAGGTACATCCTAAGGGTATTTTGGTAATTTAACGAGAAAAGAGTCCTAGATGGTAACTGGGATGCTTTTATACCAAAGGTGCAAATTTAGGGTAGCTTTGTCATTTCATCATCGTATTAGTGTTTGTTAGAGTACCGAGATACTTTCACGTCAAAGGTGTACTCTAAAGGCATTTTGGTAATTATCCTAGAATCAAGTCTTAGTTAGTAACTAGGATGCTTTTATGCCAAACGTGCATATTTACAGTAGGTTTGTCATTTCATACCGTATTAGTGTCCGTTAGGGTTGTCGAGATACTTTCACGTCAAAGGTGTACCCTAACAACATTTTGGTAATTTTGCTCACTAAGATGCTTTTATGCCACAGGTGCATATTTAGGATAGGTTTGTCATTTCATCATTGTATTAGTGTTTGTTAAGGTACCGAGATACTTTTACGTCAAAGGTATCCCTAAGGATATTTTGGTAATTTTACTTCAAAAAGAGCCCTAGATAGTAACCGGGATGCTTTTATGCCAAAAGTGCATATTTAGGATTTTCATCATCGTACTAGTGTTCGTTAGGGTTACCAGGATACTTTCATGTCGAAGGTTTGATAATTTTACTTAGAGCCAAGTCTTAAATAGTAATCAAGATGCTTTTATGCCAAATGTGCATATTTGTGATAGCTTTGCCATTTCATCATCGTATTAGTGTCTATTAGGGTTACTAGAATACTTTCACATCGAAGGTATACCCTAAGGGAATTTTGATAATTTTTCTCACTAAGATACTTTTATGCCGAAGGTGTATATTTGGGATAGATTTGTCATTGGATCATCCTATTAGTGTCAATTAGGGTAACAGGAAGGCATTTTAGTAACTTTACCTAAAACTAATTCCTATATATTAATCAGGACACTTTATGCCTAAGGTACACGTTTAGGATAGGTTTGTCATTTCATCATCGTATTAGTGCCCATTAGGGTACCGAGATACTTTCACGTCAAAGGTATACCTTAAGGGTATTTTGGTAATTTTTTCAAGATGCTTTTATACTAAAAGTGCATAATTTGGATAGGTTCACACTTTTAGTATTATTTTTTAGTGTTTAGGGTTCACCAAGATTTTTTCATGTCTAAGGTACACCTCAAGGGGATTTTAGTAATTTTGCATTAGAACCAAGTCTTATATGTTTAGTGGGATACTTTTAGGCTAAAATAGGTTTGTCATATTGGACCATTTTAAGGTCTTAGGAATAATATTTTTAATAAAATTAGATATATATTTTTTTTAAAAAAATTAAGCAATGTCTCCTAGTTAAATTAATGTGTGGAATTCCTACCAGAATATGCGAAAGGTTTTACAGATTACTTTAATAATGAGACAACCTTTTAAAATGAAAGTCAAAATTTTTCAAGTTTTGTAAAAATAAAACCTTTCGTATTCCTCAGGTTCTCTAGCAGAGTATAAAAGAGATGACAAAAATTTTTGTATCCTCTTGGTTCTCAGGGAAGCTACGAATAATATTGTGATTTACTGAAAAAATAAAACCCAATTTTCTCAGAATAATAAATTTATTTAATAAAATATTATAGGAATTATAATTAAATATCAAATATTAAAATTAAATAAAAATCCAAATTTAAGTTAACATGCGATTAATAAGGTATCGATTATCAGACGTCACAAGAAGGTTGATTTTTACTTATGATTATAATTGACTCTTGGAACCTTTCATGCAATCTTTGGTATAAACACAGACTTCGGAGATTGTTTTTATGGGTTTCATAATCCTTAAATATAGACTCTGATAGGTGACCAATCTTAACTGGCCAAAATAGATTGGTGGCGATTCTAAATAAATGGTCATTTTATAATGACTATTTAGAGAAGTCGAGTGAGCAATTTATCTCGGCAACTCAATCCCCAAACATGCAAAATAGAGAATAGTAATAATGATATGGCCCCAAAAATAAAAAAAATAATGATATATATAGAAACAAAGGATACATCCGCCATTTTTAAGTCAGGCTTGTCAGGTTTCGTATCTAGGCCATATTGCGACAGCTTGTCCATTCTACTAGGGGTAGATTAGAAAGTTAGGCCTAAAATTAATCTCATGCTCAATAAATCTTGATTAATTCAGTTTCAATTGGTATTTAACTATAATTCCTGATATTTTCAAAACAAATTTTTATTGTATTTTGCCTATGTAGAAATTTTGCTACATATTATTCATATTTTTTCACTAACCTTTTTGTTTCCTTTGCAACATTATTTTTAGCGGGAGTTTAGGATAGGGGTTTTTATTATTTTTGAAACTGTCGAGTCATAAAAGGAAAGTTGTTCCCTCGCAAACATTACGCACATGCATACGTAGTAGACTCTTTTTAGTGTATGGAGGGGGCATAAGTACCTGATATTTTAGGATAAGGTAAAGTAGCTCTGCCTTCTGAGGTGTTGGCCTATATATAGGCCAATGAAAAGCCTATCGAGTGTAAATTCCTATGTCTGCCGTAGGTGTTAGCCTTGTTATGGGCATAGAAGATGCTCCCACTAGAATTGAACTCTTTCTGACATAAATCCACTATGGGTAAGGATTAAGGTACTTCGTTAGTTCTTTTTGGACTCATGGGGTAATTCGAAAGCCTATTTAGATGTCTAACATGAACTTCATCTAATAAACCATAAGGGTTTCACCTAGTTAGAGCCATACCTAGGTCTGAAGGATACCAAATTAGGTACACATAGGGGATCACTTTTAAACTTTTACTCTTATGATTTGATTTTCTTAATATTAATAAATGTATTGCATTACTATTTTCTTTTTATTAGTTTCTCGCATTGATTTGTTAAATTGTGAAAGATTTTTCTTAATTTTGGCATGATACTAATATTCCATGGAAACTTGTAAATTCATTTATGCATCCTTTTTTACATTTGCAAAGTTCATATTTTCATATGCTCATGTATTCATAATTTTTTAAAGTACTTGCAAAAGCACTCATTTTCAATTTTTTTTATCTTGTAAATATGGTTTTGTATAATAGATAAATCAAAGAATTTTGGTTGGTCAAGCAATAGTGTTGAATCATGACTTGAATTCTTTGGATTCTTGCCTCTACAATAATTTACATCCTTGATATTTAACCAATTGCTTAGCACCCAATTCATACCATTGAATATTATCTTTATACACTTATTTATTCATGCATTTGTTCATTTTTCATTTTATCAATTTTTCATTCAATGATAATCATGTAAAGATGATGATAAAGATTAATGTTAATAAGATATGTATATATTCCTACGAACTAATTTAAGTTTTTTTTTTTCCATTTGAGGTTAATAATATGGAATTACAAGATAGAAAGAAGAGACATTATCGGACAAGATGAGTAGAAAGAAGTACAAAACAATGAAGGGAAATGTGAGCCACGAATACTTTAAGCCATTTAAGGAAGTAAAAAGAAAAAGATTTATGGAGGAAAGGTCTCTACAAAAGCAAAACCTTGACCAAAAGAAAATTACAAATAATCCTCTAGCATTTTGTAATTATGTATCATATCAACACTTCTGTCGAGGATTCGAAGAGTACAAGTTGAACAGCAAATATTTCAAAGTACTCAATTTTATCATATCAATACTTTTTGCCAGGGATCCAGGGAGTACAGTTGAATGCCAAGTACCTCAAAGTACTTAATTTTTATCATACCGACACATCTGCTGGGGATCCAAGGAGCACCAATTGAAAGCTAATTACCTCAAAGTACCTAATTCTTATCATACCAGCACTTCAGTTGGGGATCCAAGGAAGTGCAAGTTTAAAGGTAGTTACCTTAATTTTAGGGGAGATAGTCCCATAATACATATTCATGCTGACCAAAAGGGCAAAGGTAGCAGATGTGAGACAAGAAAGTTATACTGTTGTTAAATGCCAATAAGACATTACCAATGGAAATCAAAAGCATAGTGAAC